>ML788136.1:177859-196858 GCA_009831015.1 Picea engelmannii | reverse complement strand
TATATATATATATATATATATATATATCAATTAACTAACTTATAATGGAAGAGTAATTTTTCATATTCATCTAATTTTTAAAAATTAGAAAAAATGTTATCAAATCCATCATAATTGAATTAAAATTCATATTTTTAATTAACAATAATATGATTAATTATAATTTAATTAAAATTTATAATTTTAATTAATAATATTTGATAAAGCATTAAATATGTATAAAAAAAATTCAATTATTTTTAATTAATATTTTATATTTGTTTTAAAAATTTATAACTTTTAAATTATTGAAAAAAAATAACTACATAACAAAATTTATGACATAATCACATATTTCATTAACTTTATCTCTTCATCTCACATGGTTCAACTTTATCTCCTCTCATGATCACCTCATATGGTTCAACTTTATCTCCTCACATGATCTCTTCACATCTTAATCTATTAAAGTTACTCTTCAATGTAATATGAAGACCATCACCACATGATATAGTTTAGCTCCTGAAGATCAAATACAACTATTTATAGGTTTATATATGTTCATGTTTTCACATTCTCCTTCATAGTACTCTATTTCCTAGTAGTATCCAAAATAATTTCAAATATGTTTGACTCTACCTGGGTTTGTTGTGTTTAATTTGATAGAATTTGATAATTTTATTGATGAGAATTAGTAAAATTAAGGAGGTTATAATTTTTAATTTTTTAGATGAAATAGTTTCATAATAGAGTTATATTTTTTTAGGTACCAATTAAAAATTATTAGATTTACATGATTTTTCAGTATGCTAATTTATTTCTGCGTTCAAAAATAAATTTTAAATAACAAAATATAATAATTTCATATAAATTTATATCACCAAATTCCAAAAATAAAAATCATTTAATAAAACACTTAAACAAAGAAGTTTCATATAAATTTATATCACCAAATTCCAAAAATAAAAATCATTTAATAGAACACTTAAACAAAGAAGTTTCATAATAGCACACAAGTTTTAACAAGTTCTTTCAAAACCTTCAGACTTTGAATTATACAAGAGTTTCTATATTGCCTTGCCCCAACACCCAGACTTGTTACTGCAATGAGTGTGGTTTGCAACTGGTTTTTTACCATCGTTGATTGAATCTGCTTTGATTAGGCTTGAGACATGGCTCTAGACTGGAAATGATTGTCCAAGTCAATTGTCTCATCCTCACAGGACAATAGGAAAAAGTGTCAGGGAAGCAATGATTCTCCAAATCAATTGTCTCATCCCCACCAGAACAGGCAACGATTCCCCAAATCATCTCCACCAGAAAATAGGAACAAGTGTCACGGAAGCGACTAGAGTTCGGCTCCAAATTCCTCTGTCTGACCCCACCACAACAGAGAAGAGCATTGAACAATGAGAAGGGAAGAGATATTTTCAGGTACAGGAAAACGAAACAATTATTTGTAACCACGGGATGTAGATGGTTCGATTGAACTGGCCTTTTCCCGCGCTTGCATGGAGTTGGATCACAGCCACACAAATGGTATCAATTTCCAATCTAATGCACATATTCGTCTTCATGCACCAACATTATATACAGGCTTAGTCACCGGTTCGTCGATTTTCATTGAAAAAATTCTAAAAATCGGTGAATTTTTTAGGGACCCGAATTTAATAGATTAAGTACAACGAACTTAATCACGAATTTAATCGATATCGTACGGCGAATTTAATCGCGAATTTAATCGCTATAGTCTAGGGTTCGATTTTATTCATGTTAGTTTAGAAAAATTTGGGTAAAAAAGTCGCGAGTTATCTCTCAGCTTTCATTTTCGTGTCCATTCCCCATGCGGCAGCCTCCATCGTGCTCCATTCCCCTAGTGTAAGCAGTGGGCAGTGGACAGTGTAACGCTGAGACCCCGAGTGGCATCGTCCATCGTGCTCCATTCCCCAAGTGTAAGCAGACTGCAGTGGGCAGTGGACTGTGTAACGTCGAGACAGTGGGCAGTGGACTGTGTAACGTCGAGACAGTGGGCACTGGGCAGTGGACTGTGTAACACCGACGGGCCGAGTGTAAGCAGTGGGTCAAGTGTAAGCAGTGGTCCGTGTACGCCGAGGGAGTGACAAGTTTGTAAACGGTGGAGTCTGGACCCCGATTCTGCGCAGAGTTCGTTAAGTTGTAACCTCGACTCCTCGAGTGGCCAAGGTCGAATCCTGTTGCAGGTATTTTTTTAAATGCTATAATGTTTAATATTTATTATTTGTTAATAAAATAAAAACAATATATGCAACATAAAAAATTAAATAGATTTATCATAGTTACAAAAAAATTAATATATACTTATATATCATAGACTTAGACTTTAGTTACAAAAAATTAATATATACTGAGATATGTGTTTATTTTATCATAATTTATCAGTGTCTAAACTTTTGAAATTTTTATATCATTATTTTTTTTAACTGATATATCATAGACAAAAAAACACTGATATATATTGATATAGTTACAAAATTTTTATCATAGTTACAATTTTTTTTATCATAGTTACATACTGATATTTTTTATAATTATCAAAGTATTTTATTTTTATTTTTATCAATTTAGAATTTTAATTTTTAAAACTCAGAAGTAGAATTGTACATAAAAAAATCACAATTGCAGAATCTTCATTCAATCATCAATGGCACCTCCAAAATCTACAGCGAAGGCATGGAAACATGTCAAGAAAGAAGGAAATAGTTTTCTCTGTCAGTTATGTGGACATAACTTCAGTGGTTCTTTAACAAGGGCAATGGACCACCTCCTTGGAATCAGTAATGGTAGTGGAGGTGGTGTAGAAGCATGCACAAAGATATCTAATGAGCAGAAAGATGCAGTGCAGAAAGACCACTAAATCAAAGGTAGAAAAGGGAAAAATGGATATGAAGAGGTAGCGGATTGAAAAGGAGATTGCCATGTCTTTCTCAAACACCATTCATTCTTCATCAAGTTTTGCCCCAGCAAAAGCAGGTGGAACCAAAACATTAAACCAATTTTGGAAACCTATTGAAAAACAAGAAGTCGATGATGTTGTTGCCTAATTTTTTTATGCATGTGCAATTCCATTCAATGTGGCCAGGAGTCCATATTTTAAAAATGTATTAAAAAAGACCATTGATTTTGGCAAGGGGTATGTTTCTCCTGGATCTGAGGTTTTAAGGACCACTTTGCTCAACAAATCAAAGGACAGAGTGACAAACAAGTTGGATGACATTAGACAATCTTGGAAGCATACAGGTTGTACGATTTTGAGTGATGGTTGGTCAGACTTGTGTCATCGTCCATTGATCAATGTGTTGGTTTATTCCCCTCAGGGGGTATATTTTTTGAAAGCAGTTAATGCAATGGACGAAGTGAAGACATCAGAATTTATTTTCAGAATTTTGGATGAAGCAATTTAGGAGGTTGGGGAGGGAAATGTTGTCCAAGTTATCACAGATAGTGCCTCAAATTGTGTTGGTGCAGGAAAGATGATTATGGAGAAGTACACGAAGATTTATTGGACCCCTTGTGCAACTCACTACTTGGATTTATTGCTTCATGATTTAGCCAAATTTCCATGGGTCAATGAGACAATTCGCAGAGGAAAAACAATTGCAAATTTTATCATCAACCATCCTCTCACTTTGAGTATATACAGGAAAAATGCAACTAGAGAGTTGTTGAGGCCTTGTGATACAAGGTTTGCTACATTTTACATTACGCTAAAAAGAGTTGTTGAGGAAAAAACAAGCCTAAGAGCTATTTTATGCAATACTAAGTGGGAGAGATCTCACCTTTCAAAAGAATCAAAAGGAAAAACTGTGGAACAAATAGTGCTCAACAATAGCTTTTGGGAAAATGTCAACAAAGTTTTAAAAATGTGTAATCCAATTGTTAATGTGCTTCGCATGGTTGATGGTGATAAGCCTTCTATAGGTTTTATTTATGAGGGCATGGATTGTTGCAAGGAAGCCATTGCAACTGCTTTTGATAATGTGGAAGCTAATTACCAGGAGATATGGGAGGTAATTGATCGAAGATGGAAGATGATGCATAGTCCTTTACATGCAGCGGGTTGCTATTTAGACCCTAGATTGTTTGGAATATCAAGACAGGATGACGAAGTCATGAGTGGACTTTATGAAGCTATTGACAAGCTACTTCCAGATCCATCAATTGCATATTATGTTAGATCTCAGCTCAGAGCATACATATTACAAGAAGGGGTATTTGGAACCGAATCTACAAAGTATGATAGAACTAAATTTGTTGGAGCAATATGGTGGGAATTTTATGGATCAGGTTCCCCAGAATTGCAAAATTTAGCAATCCGTGTCTTGAGCCAAGAATCAAGTGCATCAACTTGTGAAAGGAATTGGAGTTCCTTTAACCATATTCATTCCAAGAAAAGAAATAGATTGTTATTTGAAAAATTAGAAGATCTCGTTTATGTTCGCAATAACTTGCAGTTGGCTTTAAAGAATGTGGCTAAAGACTCATCCAATTCTTCTACTCCATGGCTTAGTCATGTTCTAGATGCACCAGAAGATGGAGATGATCTTGGCATTGAGAGTGATAAAGCCTCAGCTAGTGCTGAATTCAATGATGATCATGCTTCTAGTGGTTTTACTACCCCTACTGGTCTTGATGACATAGAGCTTTTTGATGTAACAAGTAGGCCACAGGAACATCAAGAGTGAAACTTGTGTTCCTGTTCTAATTTTCTTTTTGCATGCCGACTTTTGTAAAACTTTTTAATGTTATGTTCATGTCTTTAATGCTATGTTTCAAACTTTCATGAACATGTTTTTAGCTTTTGAACAAGACGACGTGTTTTTAAAATATATATGTTTCATGATTAATCATGTTGGTATGTTATTTTCATTTCTATCAGATGTATGATATAAACTTATAATAAGAGTATTGAATATATATTTTTTATTTTTTCAAATTTTGTACTATGTCGAACTTAATGCCGAATTTGATCCCCAAAAATTTGACTGTCGAATTTTTGGTGAACTTCAAGCTCACCGAACTCGAACATGAACACGAACTAGGTGACTAAGGCTGTAAGTGCACAAAAATATTACACTGATAGGACAGTGTATCATTGATGATGTGAGTCAATGATCTTGGAAGTTTTTTGATTGAATTCTTCAAACTTATTACCATTTGATCTTCCAAAATGTGCAGATAGTTTTGTTGGTTGGAACAAAGCTACAAGTTATAATATTAGAGATGGCCTTAGAAATTCAAGATAGGGGTTTTGTAGTGAAAGGATATCCAATAGTGCGGCCAACGAATGAACTATTTTGGTTCGGACACCCTCAACTTGTCCTTTTCTTTATCCATTTCACTCTGTTGCAGGTATCAAAATGATGCAGGTATCAAAATGATATGCAGGCTAGGCCTCATCGACAAATTGTATTTCTGAATTCTCTTCATTGAATATTCATGGGAATACCAATGGATTGATGGTAACTTATGTTCTGCAGAATGCTCTTCAGATTGCTTACTTCTTGTGGATATGGGTAAGCAATATGCTCATTCAGTAAAGAATAAATTCTTGTGTGTAGACTCATTGGGTTTACTATGGTAACGATGGCAACATTTTGCAGTCTTGTGTTTGTTAAGCTGTGGTCTAGTGGTTGAGACAGGGCGTCACCATCTTAATGACCTAGGGTCAAATTTGGAGGGCATAAAGCCCTGGATTATAAGTTGGCTGACTTTGATGGGATTCATATGCATTATTAATTCAATAATTAATAATAAAAAAATGCAGTGTCAAGCATCCTAAATCAATTTCAAGGACAATAAATCAATTTCAGTCTATACAGCTTTAGAGTTTCATTCGTACTGCAGTTTATTTAGATTTGACTTTATGCTTGCAGTACGAATCGAGCCTGAGATCTTGTTTTCGTAACAGTTTTGCTTTAATCATAACCAGAATCATTATTGGGTAAGTATGTTGATCACTTTTTGGGTTTCCTGTGAGGCTTTCGTTGGAAAAAAAAAAGTATGTTAATCATGTAAACACAGACTACTGTACATATTTTGGTTATAAAAACTTTACCTTGCCTTAAATGTAAAGAGAGCACATTCCAAGTAGACAAGTTATCATTTTAATCAGGCTATTGCTGCTTTGGCTTAGTACTAGCAGATTGTTATGCAGTTCCAGTCTGGAGAACATTGACAGTGTAACCATTTTTTGCATCTGATAAGGACTCCATTGGGCTTGCTTGTGTCTGTGATTAGGGTTTCTGCGTAGTTTCTATGTAGCTACATCACATTTCCACTTTATGCACTTGTGACACAGGTGAGTCTTTCCATCTTCATCGAAAATACAATCAAATTCGGGTGTTTGAGAGGATCAACTGAAATTCAAACTCCAGAACAAGCTGAATTATATTAATATAAAATGGAGAGTTGCATTGGTTAAGTCTTCACTACCAGTCGATTCACCTGTTTAATTTGTACAGAAGATAGATGAGCCAAGCTGTACACTGCGTGATGCTTAAATAACTTACAAGTATTTATAAAATAAGAGATTAGTTGTCACTCGAGAATTAGTTAAACTCACAGCAGACAAATTTATTAGGGAAAAATAAGAGCTGGGGAGTTACAATTTTTTAATTTCTTGCAGAATAGATTATTCACTCTATTGTGGGCTTCAGGCAAACCTCAAAAAAATTGTAGTTAGAAAAACAGGACCATTCTAAAACATGCTTCCTTTTGTTTTGTTCAATAAATTTCTTTTAGTAGTCTCACCCATGCCAAAACAAAACAGGAGAAAGAGACACAATGACTTTGTGTGTTGAAAGATAAGTTGAAAACTTTTTTTTGGCAAACTGATTTTGTGATAGTTCTGCTTTAAGACTGTTCAAATAATTCTGCTGTGTTAAAACCTCATGGTCGTGCTCCAAAAACTGATGAGATGTTTCTGTGCAGATGGGTTCTCACATGAAGAAGGTTATATTTGAAGAACAGACAGCCGATGCCTTACAGAGATGGCAGAAAAATGCTAAGAAAAAAGTGAAACGACAGAGGAAGTCAGATCATCCTTCTTCTGGATTGGCAAGCAGATCAGTGTTGTCTTCTGGGGTTCAAAGTGGGGAAACAACTCCAACCCAAGGATCTTCTCCATTGCACTTGCTCCGCAGATACAAAACAATGGGAGACATTAATACTCCAGATATATCTGAGAGATATTATCACTCGGAATATGAGGCATCAGATCTGAAAATGGACGCATCTCCTAGTTATCCTCCCCAGCGTACTGAATCTATTTTGATTACCCAGGCCCAGGGGAACACACAGGCCACAAGACAGCATCTTACGTCAAAAGATGTAGACACAGATGGTGAAGAATTTTCTTTTGCGAAGTTATAATGTGTGATCCGCATCAAACCAGAGCCTACCTTATATCCAAGTTCGACTTATGTTTACAGAATTGCTAATAAATTCATGATTCATGTCTGAAACTTGTAATACCTGAAATCAAGTTTATTTTGATTTAATCAGTAGTGAGAAGTGGCCCCAAGACAAACAGGAAATTGAAAAGACATCTAAACATTCTACATACAGTACTCATTGAAAATAAAACAGAACAAACTGCAATCTAGTAGCCCAGCCATTTAACCCGTGGCTAATGAACTCCGAGGGGTGGAATCTTGCTGCCAGCCATCTTGCTTATACGTGACAAGCAGTTAATGAATAATTTCTGTTAATCACGAGCTTTAATGATTAACACACTCAATTTTTTCTTCTATATTTAAATTTCAGGGTACATTGCATATTTTTAATTAAAGACTAATTAATCTGAAAGTTTTCAATAGATATACTTTCTCAGGGTATTCCTCACGTTAAATATTTCTTAAGTCAAAGTCAAATATTACTCAAGTCAAATACAAGGACTTGATAATAAGGAAGGCTACACAATCAATTAAGAAATTTTCAACTAGATGATTCTCTCAAAATCATTAGATTTGAACTTTTATGGGTTAATACATGATTAACTTTGCTTTATTCAATTTTTAAGCATATTTTTCACATTTTCAAAGGTCAAAGAAATCAAACTTAAACTTCTATGTCCATCTTCAACATTAAATGCTAAGTATGATAACATTTCACTTGAAATAAATCATAAATCATGATAAAGAAATATCCATAACACAATACAAAGAATTACACAATGTTTAACATCTAACAAGATCAAAATAAATATAGAAGTACACCTTAAAAGCCAACATTTTAGGGGACATTCCATGTTTGAATTTTGTTTTTCACTATCCCATAGCATTATAGTAAAGCAAAAATGTATGTCCATGAGTTTTAGAGTCCACTCTCTAATATAGATGCAAGGGATCTCATATTCTATTAAATCAGGTTTAAGTTGTATGTTCCTATACACCGAACAAGTATGTAGACTTGGCAAAGTCTACTAGTAATCAATATTGTCTTTGAAAATCTTGCACCAACTACAAGTTTTCATACATTGTTTAAATTATGTTTGGTCAATGCCATCTGCACAATTGCATCTTAAAGGCCATGCTCATATGTACTTCACATGTGTTCCTACAACAATCACGAAGTAGGCTATAGTCATAACCCATAGTTCTAGAGTAGTGTTGTCATGCAATGAACCCAAATAAGCATGGTCAAGAGTGGTTGGTATTTCCATCAAGCAATGACCATAGAAAGTTGACACTTCAACTTGTTGAGGCGGGACCACCTTATAATGATATTATAAGTCAATAGTATCATACTACCTATGAGTACATTCGTCGGACAATCCACTTTGGTGATGATGTTCACAAATGTTACTAAGGGATCAAGCAAAATCAAAACTAGCCCAAATTCTAAGACGAAGAAGATATAAACAACACTAGGGGAACCAAGAGAGGTCCAACCATAGAGAGAGAAATAAACCCTAGCACAAGTGCACTAAAGAGAGATAGCCTAAACACAGGATAAATCAAACAAAAAACAAGAGAACACAATAATTTATGGTGCCCTTAGGTTAAATCACTTGTATAAAAATCAAATGAAAGATCACAATATGTGAAAATACAAATAAGAGTTGTGTATTTATATGCAACTAAAGAGGTATGATGCTTTCCTAGAGGAGGGGTTATGAGCCTGCATTGAATTAACTAGGTCAACCTTAGCAAAACCTATAAATATAATTTGAAGATTGCACTCTTAATCTCAACATACCCCCTTAGACTAAATAGAGAGCCACAAAGAGAAGACATCACATCACAACTATCTATGACCCTCATTAATGTTCAAAAAGGGCCAATAAAAAGTTGTGACATATCACCCCCATTGTGTAATGTACCTAGCCACCTTGGTACCCGCTAGGATGGTGGGTTATTCGAAAATTTTCTCTTGTTTATTTAATTTGGCCTGATTTTGTTAACTCTGATACCATATCATTGTTCAGCTCCGTCATACAATGAAATTATATATGAAAAATGACATGCAAATTCATGCAATTCATGTAAACATACAAAAATATAAGATGTTGCACTATTTTTTAAGCAAATGACAATTTAACCCATTTTCATACATAATGAACAACATAGAAGCACCAATGATAAAACACCTATCTTTAATAATGAAAGACACCAAGTGGTTGCTGACACGGGACATTCCTCCCAGCTATGGCCACTCTTGCATTAAGTCTTTTGACAGCATGCCACCATCATGTCGGGGCTATGAGTCCACAAGAACAAGAAAGAATCTCTCAATCCAATTCCCACTAATTTCCCAGCGTATTCACTTATGCAACCATATTCAATCTTTAACTATTTTTCTCCCTTCAGTCTGCACAACCCAGAGAAGTGGACTCCCTTCTCTGCAATGTAGTCCCTTAGGTTGTCACACCCCTTTTCCTGGGCTCCAACAGAGATTGGCCAGAAAAATCTTAATGATGGGATCTATAGGGATGCTTCATATCAATTCTCACAATAGTAATACAATTAATCCCCCCTAGCAAGCTTGGCTCCCTTCCTCTTACAATTCGCACCAGGCTAGCATGATGATGGAATGATGGATAGACTGAGGTAGATTGATGGGAAGCTCTCTAAAAACAAGGAATAAGTATGCATGTATCAGACTTTCCACTTGGTATTCAAGGAAGTCTTTCCCAAATACTCTTGTACACATCTCAAGGATGATGCCCTTTACATAAGATAATGTAAGGACTTTGGGTTATAATAAAATATTATACTATTCTTGTCTTTGGCCCCTTTGCGTCCCTTAGCCCCATCTCATTCCTCTCTTGTGGAGTCGTATCCACTCCCATTGATTTAGTCACCCTTGTCTCACAACCAACAATGTATATTTTTTTATAATAACTTTGATTTACATCATTTACATTCGTTGGCCCTTGGCCATACTATTTGGCTCACAAACTAATTCACATATTCACATTACATTACATTATGGAAAATTGGGGTGTTACATTCCCCTCCCCCTTATTTTTTCATTGCCCTTAGTTTACAACACCCTACATGTGTTCATATATATTGATCTATAAATTGTGGTGGATATTCTACTGGAATAGTTCATCACAACAAATATGATAAATAAAACTGAAATTTACACTATGAAGGCTAAATTCCAGAATCTTTAGTTACCAGATTTCTGCATGAAATAGATAAAATGCGGAAAATAGAGAACAATAAAATACAATTACACACCATCCAAAAAGTAACACAAATATTTACTCTGGAGAACCCTTACAGGAGAAAACCCAGGTATAAGGTGAGGCTTCTTTGCTCTCTTTTCTCTGGTATGGAAATAATGCAATTACAAAGGAGAAGACACTCTCTATAAAGTTACCTGAGACCTTTGTCCTGTTAGGTTGCTACAGAACATTAATACCCTCTGTTATTGTCTCTAATTTTCCCACTCTCAGTTGTTTTGCTCTGCTGTGGAACAAAATACAATAACATAGAATGGAACCCCTTTTCCTCCTAGCAGCTTGGTATTTAACATAGCTTGATAGTCATCCAGGGTTAGGGAATTGACTTCCTCAACCCTCAATTAGTGATTAGGTTTTGAACCTTCTAGAATGTTCTTAGAAAATCTACTACGTGGCTAGCCCCACGCATTTAAGTAATGGAGGATGATGTGACATCCACTTGCACAATGGTGATCAATATGGTAAGTCAACTTGTGGGAGGCATAACGTTCGCATACGAATTCCAGTTGAGACAATTCTTGCACCATTGGAAAGGAATCAGTGTGTGGAATATAGAGGGAGGCTCTATAGTAAGGTTTGGACCATAAAAAAGTGTTGTTTGATGTCTCAAAATGACTTTGGAATATTTTAGATGGTGTTTTGGACTCAAATTTCCAAATTTGGACCAGTCGCTAAAATGGCTCTACAAGTTTATTTCTCCAAAATTTTCACCCATAAAGCATCGAGATAGATGGAAAATAATATAATGATCCAATTCAGATGATACCTCCCCATTTAAGGATAATTTTTGTCCCCAAAATATTTAAACCGTGGAGCCTTGATCTTCTTACCAGGACCTCATAGTATTCTCTTATTGAACTATAACCATACTCTATCTCCCACTCTAAATGTTTTCTCTATTTGGTGTTGGTTATGTTTATCCTTGTACTTTTCCTATGAGTTCTTCAACGTCTCGTGTACTTGCACATGGAACTTCCTAATCTTCTCAACAAAATTATTTGTTTTTAATGCTTCTCCCATGGTGTCTTCCCTCACTCCTACTTGTTGTCCATAAACAACATCTAAGGGCGAAGGTGACAAATACCCAAAAAAAATTCAAAATGGGCCTTATCAATAGAAGTGTGGACTGTCTTATTATAAGAGTGTTGTATATAACTCATATTTTCATCCTAGATCTTCAAAGGCTTCCAATTGTAACCCCTCAAAAGTTGCACCAAAGTCCTGTTGTCTACTTCCATTTTTCCATCTGTTTGTGGATGGAATGTTGCAAGCCTTGTAGATTTTAGTGTCCATGTCCTCCCACAATGTAGTCCAGAAGGTACTGAGAAATATGGTGTCCCTATCGAAGATGATGCTCCATGGTATCCCAAAGTGCACCCAGACCTATTCAAAGAATAAGGTTGCTACTTCTTGTCTCTTGATGGTATTTTTATAAGGCATGAGAATGCGAATTTTACTGAACCTGTCAACTACCACAAATAAATAGTCATGTCCCTTATGTGTGGTTGGTAAACCACCCACAAAATCCATGGAAATGTTTTCCCAATGTCTAATGGGTATGGGTAAGGGATGGTATAGACCTTGCTTCCTATAATTGGACTTCATGGTACAACAAAGTATACATCTTCTAATATATCGTGCTACATCTTCTTGCATTCTGGGACAACACACATACCTCTATAAGCTGGAAACAGTCTTCTCAACTCCAAAATGTCCTGCATACTTGGAGGTGTGAAACTCTTTGATAAGCTACAATCGTTCACCTTTAGTAACAAAAAGGTTTTTGAGCTTGAAGAGTAGACCATTTTGGAAATGATAGGCAACCTTGTTGTTACCTTCTTCTAAATGAATTTTTCCCTATAGCAGTTGAAACACCTCCTTGAAGTCCTCATTTTCTATGTATGCTTCTCTGTATATATCATAGATAAAAGGCTTTATTTTCATCAAAGTTACCAACACTGTAATATTGGATGTGGGTGGTCGTGAAAGCATGTCTTCCAACTTGTTTGTGTTACCCTTCTTATAATTTATAACCAAATTAAACTTTTGTAAGAACCCCATCCATTTTTAGTGCCTGGTTTGTTGCAACTTACTCTGGGCTTGCAAATACTGGAGGGGATGGTGATATGTGTGGATGATGGTCTCCTTTCCCATCAAATATTGCTTCCACTTTTTGACATATTGTACCAAGGAATATAAATTCTTGTTGTAGGTATGGTAGTTGAGGACCGCCCCATGAAATTATTCAGAATGATACCAGACATGCCTACCTCGTTGTATTAGCACTGCTTCCATGGCATACCCACTTGCATATGTCTTCACTTTGAAGGGATTATGTAATTTTGGTAGCACGAACACTGGTGCTTGACTGATATATATTTTCATCTCATCAAAGGCCTTCTATTGATTCTCCCCCCACTTGAAATTATTACTTCCCGCTTTTATTATCTGGAGTGGTGCAGATATTGCTGAAAACAAAGCTATGAACTTCCACAAGTATTGTGTTGCCTTAAAAAATCTTCTAAATTTTGTGCAATTTATAGAAAATGGTCATTTCATGATGGCCTCCATCTTGGCAGGATCTATCTTAAGCTTGCCTCCATCGATCACAAACCCTAGATAGACCAAATACGACCGAGAAAACTCACATTTCTTGAGATTTTGGCCAGTTGTTGGTGCTTCTTCAGGGTCTCTAACAACTGTATAAGATGTGATATGTGCTCTTCCTAGGTAGTACTATAAACCGATATATCATCCAAATAGACAATAACAAATGGATCTAGATAAGTGCATAAAAAATAATTCATTAGTCTCATAAATGTAGTTGGTGCATTGCATAAATCGGATGTCATAACCAATCACTTTTACAAACATTGCCTTGTCTTGAAGATAGTCTTCTAGGTATCTTATTTTTTGACTCATACCTGGTGATATCATGATTTCAAATCCATCTTAGTGAAGTACTTGGTATGTTGTAGTTGTTCCATCAGATCATTGATCCTGGGTAGAGTGTACCAATTCTTTAGTTTAATCTTGTTCAATGCCCTATAATAGATACACATTCTCCAAGTCCCATCCTTCTTGGGAACAACTATGATGGGTGAGGTACTTGGTCAAATCATACCTTGCTCCAACGACTGTTGCAACTTCTTCTTTACTTTGTTTACTTCAAGGAAGGAATATATATACAACCCAATATTTGTCAAGGGGGAGTCTGGCAATGATTTTATTTCGTGCTCCACTTCGATCTTAGGTGGTATCCTTTTAGACTCCTAGAAAACTCCTCTATATGCATGTAGAAAATCCTCCAAATGATGTTTATGCTCTATAGTACACCCCTCCAAGGATTCCTTTACTCTTATTAACTCATCATCAGACTGATTTTTTCTTAAGAAAAGTAAACCATATTTTTTACTTGAACTAATCAACTTCTTGGCTTGGTTAGCACTTACCAGTGAGATATTTGACTTGCCTTTATGCATGTTGATGATGTAGGACTTCCCATCCTTGATTAATCGATATTTACTAGTTCTCTGCATGAATATTGCATCTCTCATATACACGTAGGGGCTTCAAAACACTAATCCACATACTTCAAGGGATATTATGTATAAGTCCACTTCATCGATAAAATCAACACTTATAACAAAGTCAATCTTACATTTTTTTGTTACCTTGATCCTTGCATCTTTTTTTATCCATTCCAATGGATATGAGCTAGGATGATCACGAACCTCCAATCCAATATTTCTGAACAAATCCACTACTATGAGATTAGCCTGTGAATCAGAGTTGAATAGAGCATCTATCTTGGTCTTCTTTCCTTGAATATTGATGTGGAAGAGTTTGGTCATGTATTTATCTTCCTTGTGATGAAGGCTACTCAGACCTCTTCCTGCATTGATGTGTAGACAATATTTTCGTCCACATCCAAGTTAATTTCGACCCGATTGATCGAATCCATAGCCAGAAGATTATTTTTCTTTGCTTCTTTTTTTCGGTTCTTTGGGTTCAACTTGGGATGTAGTTTCTAACACTTTTCTTCAATGTGACCATCAATTTTAAAATGGTTGCAATGGTTGCTATGATCCTTGCATTGATGTTTAGTGGTTGTCATCTTCTTATCCTTCTCCTTTTTCCACTTCTTCTTCCCCTCCTTGGAAGCTTCCTGGTGCTATTTTTGCTTGGAACCGCTTGTTTCCTTTTCTTGTGCCCCATGTTTTCCAGATATTGTTCTTGTACACATTCCTTGTGCATCATCCTTGGCTCGAAAAACATCACTTGTTTTCACAAATGACTATGTAGACCCAGGTAAGACCAATTGTTGGATCAAGAAGGAGCTTTGGGTGAGCTCTCAACCTTTGGATCAAGAAGTCAGCTCCGACGCTGACCACTCCGATGAAAAGGAGTTTGAATCATGTAAAGAATACCCAAAAGCCGAAGCCTCGAAGTCATGAACTCTCATCGACTGTCAGATCAAAGGAAGAGCTGGGAAATCCTATCGATCGTTGATCAAAGACAAGTGGATGGATAGCATAAGTTTTGGGACTCTAGAACCTCGTCATTTCAATGATTACTGTAGACTAGAAAAATCCATGAAGGTTCGAAGTCACAAAGTGATACATCAACAGATACATGTCGACATGAACATGTGGGATTTAGTTCATTGGAAGTGTTAAAAAAATATCCAGAATCTCGTTAGCCATCAAATCCAGGAGAGTAAAATCTCAGTGATTGGATTAAACCAACATGAGGTGTTAACCGACAACAAGTGATCACCATCGTTTTATGACTTATTCAATAGGTATAACTCGGGGGAAGTTGAAAAACATTGGATTCGTAATATCTCAAAGTCCCAAGATCCATCCAACCATCAAATTGAGGGAAGAACTTTGTGAGCAATACGACTCGTTAGATAAAGAAACTTAGAGCCATGATCCATGAGGGAGACATGTGGCAGAGGACAAAGATGACACGTGGCCCAATCAATTGGTGACAAGTGTTAAGGTCGATTTGGCACATAAGGTCTATGAAAGTCACAAATCAAGTTGACTATTGGGCCTGTGATATGACTGATTTCATGACGTTAATTAGATCCTTTTTGTCGAATGTGTAAATGTGTTTTTCCCGTTTTGAAGAGATTTTGTGTCAAATCCCTATAATTCACACCAGGTATGCATAATTCAGGTTTTGCGATGATTTTGAGTTTAAATTAGTATGTTTTTATGATCCCAGGAAACTAATTCACGTTTTTTGTGTCACAGGGCAAAATCACAGCTTGTTTTTGCATTGGGCACTTCGTCCGGTACTCCATCCAAAACTCCGTCCGACACTCTGTCCTTCACAAAGACGATGGGTGATTTGGCAGTTATGGTATTGGCGGCCAGCGATGGGCGAATCAAAGACATGGCTTTTTCTTGTGCTCGTGGCCTCCAGCTACTGAACTCTTGACAACTCGATTTGGGTTGTTATGTTGGGCGATTATTGGCTCACCTCATTTCTAGAAGCCACCTGCAATTAGAGCATATTAAATGCAATTTACTGTTTTTAGAGAGGGTCGACCCTTATAGTGGTCAACCTCTCATCTTGTAAAACTTATAAATACCACCTCAGTGGCCAGACAATAGTTAAGAAGTCGTGTGTTAGAGACAAAAGACAATTTCTCTCTATTTTGCTATTTTCATTTTGCCAAGACTGTGTTTTTAGTTTTAATGGTGAATTTGTGTTGTTGAAGTTCGTGACGCGCCTTTGAAGAGTAACCACGACTTGCTGGGGGGGGCACCAACAGTTTGAGCGAATATCCTATGAGTTTTCTTGTGAAATAGATAGCGTAGATGTCTTTTTATTTCTTTTCCTGTACATGAATTGTTATTTTGCTTCTTTGTTGTATAAATTGTTGTTTGTGATTTAATTGGTTTAATTTAGTTTTGCAAGTTATTATGAGGAATCTTGTTAATATGAAAATAACTCTTTAGTTAGTAGAAGCAAGCTTGCAAGTTTAGATACTAACCCCATGTATAAGTAGATGATAGATAAGTTTTCTTTTATGCTGAAATAGATGATAAAAACAGAGTTTTTAATTCATGATTTCTTTGACAGGGTTTTGGTGGATGGATAGTCATTAGGCTTTAGTTTTCAATTCTAGTTCACCTATATAGTTGATATGTAGCTTTCTTTATTTAATTTGTCATTTAGGTTGCTCATTTTCTTACTTGTCAAATGCTGAAATAGTGTTTAATTTCTATTTATGAGTATTTCCTCTTTTTGCAATTTGAATTGTCAAAATAGAATTAGTTTAGTTTATTTCATGCAATTTCCTTTTTCAGATTTAGGTTGCAATTTTAATTCGTAGTTAATTATTGAATTTAGTGTAGTATGAATTTGCTTAATTAGTATAGAATGCAATTGAATTTACTAGAATAATATCTTTACACTGTTGATGATTAATGCATGATCAATAATCACATGGATATGCATGATAGTTGATGTTGTTTCTATAATGTCTAAGTTTTCACTGGATTGCCTAATTCACACTTTTCACTTTTCTATTGAAGTCAATATTGAGTTTATCCCTCTTGAATTACCATTCATTGTTAAATGTCATCGTGATATTATAAGACACTGGAGACACAACCATCAACACTATATTTGAGTTTTCATAGATTAGAAGATAGTTTCCTTGCTTTTGTAGGATAGATAGTATTTTTGCTTTGGTAGGTTAAGGAATAATTTGTTTGTCATAGATTAAAGATTAGTTGTTAATTCCTCTTGCTTTCAATTTGGTAGATCTCCTTTTGTAAATTAGAAGTAGTTGTGAAGTTTAATTCAAGAATAGAGTTCACTTGTTTCTTAACTTAATTAGTTACTTATTGAGTAGTCTTAGTTAGTTTACTTGTTATAGGAGTTATCATAGGTTAGCTAGTTGTTTTGCTTGCTTGTTTACTTGCTTTAATAGAATAGTTGCTTGCTTGTTTATTTACTTTCTTTCATAGGATAGTTTCTTATTGAATTTAAGTAGGTTAGTTAAAGTAGTTTTTTGTTGTTATTGCTTATTAAGTAGATAGTTTGCTTTTGCTTATTGTTATGATTGAACTAGTTTTCTTTAAGTAGGGTTTTCATTTGCTTTCTTAGAACTATCCATCGATCCTTGGTCCAAAGGTTACTTAGGGTAAATAGTTTGAGTTTCTTAGTAGGATTTGATCATTAGTATTTTTTGCTTGAATAAATTATCCCTTAGATAGCAACTTCCTTAGTTATACTATACTACCAACCCTTCTACCTTAGCATATATATTGCTACAACTCTAAGTTTACTTACCTCGGGTTAACAATTTAATTGAGGGTTTTTAGTGTGTTTTTAGTGCATATAGAATACCCATCAGTGACATCTGACACACACACTATGGGTCCATGTCAACCTAGGTGACATCAACATGACATACCACTCCATGATTACAGCCTCCGGGGATATCCAACTTCTCCTACCAACAAAAATGCTCGAAGCATCAAAGGCCGAAGTCATGAAATAACATTGGTCGTTGATCTAAGATCCTTAGAAATATTTCTCGACCATTCAATCAAGTATAATCGAAGGATAGCGTAAGGAGTACTAAAAATTGACAGTGATCGGTTTCCCACTCATGATGACTACGTCGAAAGGTCAAACTCTGGAAGAATACAAGGATTGCAAAGTCCAATAATCCCGAATACCCGAAGAGTCAAATACTTGAAGATTCAAAGATCATATTTCCTAAGTCTACGATCCTAGCTCCTGGTCATGTGAAGGTTCTTAAGCAACTCGAGGGCCAATTTCAATAACTACACGAAAAAAATGAGTTAAGCCTTTGGTTCTTAGCTTAAGGGCATATGACGAATAATGTCAACAGGGAGTGCTTACACGTACTTTGACAAAATTTACTTCGAGAATTATTAATTCAGAAGAATACAAGAAGGATGAAGTCCTTAGGACTTGGTTCCAACATCAGTCTCGTGATAGAGGAATAAGGATGAAAGAAAATGCGCTAGGAGCAACACTGAAATGAGTAAGCTTGTGGTTTTGAGCCCGCGATCATTTGAAACTCATGAGGACAAAATTTGAATCAATATTAGTCTTCTAATTAAATTGAGAAACTTACACAATAAATTAATGAATAAAAGGAAAATATTATTTATGTTAAAATTAAATGAAGGGGTGCAATGGTTCATGTCAAAAAGACACAATGGTCCAATCCTATACCTATTGCAATACTATATAAACGAGAAGAGGTGGTGAATCTGAGTGTGTCGTGG
>ML788136.1:94031-177848 GCA_009831015.1 Picea engelmannii | reverse complement strand
ATGTTCATTCTATCAGGTTGGTGCCTGTTTAAAAGATGAGTCTTGTTATGAGGGTTGGATTCCTCACATCTCAGTTGGATATGAGATCAACAAGTTGGGTCTTGTTATGAGGGTTGGATTCCTCATTTCTCAGTTGGATCTAAGAACTACAAGTTGGGTCTTGTATCAGAGAGTTATATTTCTCATATTCAGTAGAAGTTCAAGATATTAAAGGATTGATTTTGTTTGTATTCATTCAAGTTAAATAAATAAAATAAATATATTTTATCTACTTTATACAGTTTGTGTTATACATGTTTATGAATAATTAATTGAACTGCATATATCTTAATCAGTTAATCTATGAAAGTATGAAAAGTAGACAAAATTTTCAGACACTAATTCACACCCCCCCCTTTAAGTGTCAGTGTGTGTTTCAACAAATAGTGACCTGTGAATGGGACCAACGGTGAAATTTTTTCAAAATGGTTTTGTATGTACTAAAATTTGACATGGATAGATTGTTTGCATGCCTTAACGATATGGGAGGGTTTCCAAACTCAAATATCACTCTCACACCCACTATATATATATATATCGATCTTGTCCTTGTTTCATTTTAAATTTTCTCAGTCAAATTTTAAAGGAAACAACTATTAAAAGACATTGTACTAGAGATAAAGTACATGATGAGAAACAATGACCTGTGAATGGGGCCAAAGTTGAAATTTTTTCAAAATGTTTTTGTATGCACATAAATTTGACATGGATAGACTATTCATATGCCTTGATAATATGGGAGTATTTTCATATTCAAAGATCACTCGCACACCCACTCTTTATATTCATCGTCTGTGTCATTCAAAACCAACACCATGCCAATTAGGCCCATGATTGTGTTCATGGAAAGAAGAAGGTGGTAGATGAGATTTCATATTTAAATAATCATTTCACACTAATATTCTTTATGGATAAAAAAAAAGTGATTAGATGAGAGAAAAAAACAAAGACAAGAAATAACTGATATTGAAGCTTGTTCGATTAATCAAGTACTTCTTTATAGAATGTTATTGCATGCCCTTACAGTACTAGATGCGGGGATGTGGGTCTTAGTCGAATTTTAAAGGAAACAACTAAAAGACATTGTATTAGGGTTAGACATGACAGGAAACAATGACCTATGAATGGGGACAACGCTGAAAGTTTTTCAAAATGTTTATGTATGCACTGAAATTTGACATGGATAGACTATTCACATTCCTTGATGATATGAGAGGGTTTCCAGAATCAAAGATCACTCACACACCCACTCTTCATATTCATCATCTGTGTTGTTCAAAACCAACATCATGCCAATTAGGCCCATGATTTTGGTCATGGCAAGAAGAAGGCGGTAGATGAGATTTTGTATTTAAATAATTATTTCGTACTAATATTCTTTATGGAGAAAAAATTACTTAGATGAGAGCAAAAAACAAAGACAAGAAATAACTAATATTGAAGCTTGTGTGATTAATCAAGTACTTCTTTATCAATTTTATCGCATGCCCTTACAGTACTATACGTGGGGACGTGTGTCTTAGTCGAATTTTAAAAGAAACAGTTAAAAGACAGTGTACTAGGGCTAGAGTACATGATGGGAAATAGTGACCTCTGAATGGGGCCAACGTTGATTTTTTTTCAAAATGTTTTTGTATGCACTGAAATTTTACATGGATAGATTGTTCACATTCCTTGATGATATGGGAGGCTTTCTAAACTCAAATATCACTCACACACCCACTCTATATATCGATCGATCTTGTCCATGTTTCGTTTTAATTTTCTTGAATTAATGTGATGAATGGAAATCCCAACATACCCATAGTCATGGTCATTCTCTTTATATTCATCATCTGTGTGGTTCAAAACCAACATCATGCCAATTAGGCCCATGATTTTTTCCATGGCAAGAAGGAGGTAGATGAGATTTAGTATTTAAATAATGAATTCGTATTAATATTCTTTATGGAGCAAAAACGTACTTAGATGAGAGAAAAAAACAAAGACAAGAAATAACTGATATTGAAGCTTGTGCGATTAATCAAGTACTTATTTATCAACTTTATTGCATTCCCTTGTAGTGCTAGATGTGAGGAATTGCATATCGGTTTAATTTTAAACGAAACAACTAAAATACATTGTACTAGGGCTAGAGTACATGATGGCAAACACGTAGATTTGTAGGTTCTTAAAAAATATTTGAATAGGAATCTATGCTATCCTGAATATCTGAAGGAAGGATATTCCCTATATTTTCTTCTTTGTCTTGTTGGACAACAACAAGTACTACTAAGAACTTATGGGGATTGACTAGTTTTATTGTTGGCTTACTAGAAAGTAAAGGAGTGTTGGGCGATAAGAAATAGAGGTGAGTTTGTATACTTTACCATTCTAATTTTGTTTCTTCCACATGGAAATTAATAATATTAATTAATACCTCTATAGTCTCATGTCATATCTTGAAGTATATCTCTAAATTTTGTCAAGTATATTAATAATTATCTAGAATAAGTAATGTTGGTCGAGTCATTGCACAAAGTGTTTTGTAAGCAGAGCTTGTTGGACATGGTACATGCTCAACAATGATATTTGTATGATTGGATAGCTCATTCAACATAGGTTGAAATTATTCCACGAAGGAGTGCAAATATACTCATCCAAAACAAAGGAAAACATCCAATTGACCTGCATGAATGTGCATTTGAGAAAAAAAGTGGTTTACAAAGATGAATTGATTATGGAAATACCCATGAAATGTTTCTTGCATGGTTATATCTTACAATTCTTGACAATCATTGGGAACCCATGGCTCCAGTGTGTCTATAACTTAAGGATGCACGTCACTCACATAATGGAAAATTAAATTCTATCGAGGGCTAAAGAATTTTGCATCATAAGCCACCCACTCTCTAAGTCTATGAGGACTCAAGTCACCAATTTACAATGACGAATCATAACATAGATAATTATAGGGGGATGTTGGATAAAAAAATAGGGATTGTAGGAACTTTATTCATCCTTAAAAGCAATGATCCTCTTGGGTTTCCTAAACTCATTGCCATCAAGTGCATGAAGAATGGGCTCTCGACCATTGCCATCAATGACAACACTTTGAGGAAATGCGTGTTATATTTTAACATATGTGTAATGCCCCATCTCTGCGCCATGGAATAAGTAAAATAATGTTAAAAATAGTGGTATTTCACTTGCACTGAAAACAACTCCCACTTATTCTACACCTCTCAAATCATTTTCCAAAGTCAAACTAGAGTCAAGCTCAACAGGGTCTTCTTTGCTCACTAATTATTCCAAGCTCGTTCCCTTGGTTTTGGTTTCTCTAGATAGTAGCTAGGGACAATGGGAATCTCGTTAATCCATTCATGCGCGTCACTAATTAGATGAAGAGGCATCTAACTACCTTAAGAGAGACATAGTTACTCCCGTCGCTTACCTGTGCTTGGTTGAATTTCTTCACTTTGACATGTAGAGCACTGAGCATAAATCACATTACGTCAGCATCTATAGGGACCATCGCAATGCTTTGTTTTAATTAAACAGTTGGATTCCCCTTGTCTGTACCAGTTTTGACAAGGTTAATTAATATTATATATATATATATATATATATATATATATATATATATATATATATATATATATTAAATTAAAAACAAAAATTAACAAAACATTATAAAAGATAAAACTAAAAAACTAAAACCAAAAAACAATACAAATGTCAAAAAACTAATTCGCCCATGCCCATTCATGACATCAAGTAGAGAGCAACCCTAGGTGCATGAGAGTAGCCCTATCTATCAAAACCTCGTGTACAAGGGTGGATACATCGATAGAGAAAAAGGAGTGTGCCCTATCCAACCAAACTCGTGAAGGAGTGGAGATATTCAGGGGTCACAACTTCCATTTGGACATCGACAGAGGTAGATGAGCCCTATCCGTCCAAACCTGTGGAGATGCCACAAAAATCGGTAATGCATCTCATCTAATTGCTACTGAAAATGGTTGAAAATGTCATTAAGCGGTAAACCTGGGATACTACCTTCCAAACCCTATATTTCTCTATTTCTAAAACTTAAAATTTCAAAATCCTATTTCTTATGCCTTCAGTTATTGTTTAGTCATACTAAACTTCTTGTTTTGTTAATATCCCCTTCACATCGGGAAACTAAGGGGGTTCAATATACCTCTCTTTTGATATCCCCTATTGTAATTATATTATATGCTAGTGAAGCTTTTTGTGTTTACAACCCTATAGTCTACACATAATTAGCATCAAAGTGAAATATGGGGGGTGGCTTTGGAAAGAGGGAGACCATATAAGAAACCTATAGGGTATATAAAAACCATGATGTAGTAAAGGTATTTCAACAATATGATTAGATAATTTACTTTGAAAATTTGTAGGGATATGATGACAGAAAAGCACTTGCGTTTTCATAGAATTTTCAAAATGTTAGAGATCATGAATATATAACAACAGTAAGAGGGATGGAAATGCAAATAAATGAGGAATTTGTGTCTTGGGAGGAATTTGTGAGCATAGATAGATATAAATTTTTGTCCTCTCAGTATATTTCTAAGGATCCTATCCAAGATAGGGGTACATGGAGAGAGAATAAAGTTGTGAGGGTAGAGGCCTCAGAAAGAAGAAAATAACATAAAAGGATAAAGGTAGAATATGAAGATAAATAAGTTTCTTCCACATTAATCAAGATGGGGACCCTAAAGAATAGTACTTTGGAGATCAAGGAGAAGACTCTATCTATAGGAAAGGGTGGACATTGTTGATTTGGTGTTTTGACTATTTTTCCAATGACCAAATCCCTTTTGCATATGAAAATTATACACTCTATGCTCTTATTTAGCTCTTTTTAAAGGCATTATCAAGTTTTGTGCATCAATTCTCCATGGAACAACATGAGGTATGTGTAATCATCGTTTTGTAATGATTTTATGTTAATTCATATTCAATTGTATGATTACAACGTCCTAATGTTTCTTGTTTGCTTGCAACAGACCAAAAATGTGATCCGACCTTCCGTTCAGTCCTTCGTCGAGACCTACATCCGACACTCCATCCGACACTCAAAACATAATGGAGTTGGCAGTTAGCATATCGGTGGGATTTGATGGGCGAATCAGAAACATGGGTTTTGTGCCCACTCACGCCCTCCATCTATGGAACTTGTTTCATTCAGACTTGGATAGTTGCAGCGGCCGCTATTTTGAGTGCACGAGGCTATTGGACAAGATGCTTTATGTTGATGGAATTTAATGAATTTTTGTTTTTAGAGAGTGTCGACCCTTCTAGTGGTCGACCTCTCAAGCTCTGTATAAACTCTATAAATACCTGTTTTCTATGCCACGAAAAAACACGGATTTTATTTATACACATAGACATTATCTTTAATTTCATTGTACACTTTGTTTTGGTGATTAATATCAATGTCATACTGATTATGTGACTACGTTTTTCCATTGAATTAGTGCCACGACCTTCTGGGGGGGGCACTAGTGGTATGGGTAGCTTGTGCATATCAGTGTATCTTTGCATCTTTGTATTTGTCTTTCATAATTCATTGATTTTGAATTGCTTGTTTAATTCGTATCACTGTGTATATCTCTTTAATTTCAAATTGCTTGTTTAATTTGTATCATTGTGTATATCTCTCCTAACTTGCAGCTCGCTTCCTAGATTTTGTGTGCATCATAGAGCATGTGTGGACATCCATGTTTACTTGTTTATATTTAGATTCCTAACATCTTGCTTGCAGGTTGTAATTAAATTGTTTATCAACTATTTAATTATTCCATCATGGCTCTTTTCTCTGTTTCATAAGCTATAAATCACTTTGCAGAGTAGCTATTTAGACAGTTTCCATTTCATTAAGTTGTAATCTTCAAATACTCTCTGTAGGTTTGCATAATTTGTTAACCATGTTTCTAGCATCAACATGATAAGATAAAAGTTGACTTTGAGTTATTATTTTCAATGATATCCTAGTTATAATTTCGAGTTATGATTTTCAATGATATCCTAGTTATGATTTTGAGTTATGATTTTTAATCGGTACTAATTATGAGTTTGTAGGTTTACATAAATTAATAATTCTGTACAAAGTAGTTTCCAGTATTAATGTGATAGAGAAAGTGATTGATTTTGAATCTCTTCTGCACAATGTTTATAAATCACATGGATTACAAGAACATTTAATGTTCTTTTTATGATGGAAAATATTTCTATAGATTGCCTTATCCATACTCTGCATTTCTCTGTAGAAGTTAGCATCGAGTTGATTCCACTTGAATTGTCATTAGTGATTAGATGCCATTGTGATGTAATTCACCACCGTAGACACAATCATCACATTTGAATATTGTCACAACACTCTTGCTTCTAGTTAGGTAGATTAGTGTAAAGATAAGGTTTATTCTCTGCAAGATAAAAGTAATTGTGAGTTTTTTCTTTTAGAATAGAGTTCACTTGTAAAGATAATTATGACAAATTGTTTTCTTATTCAGAGATTGCTTGTTCATTCAGAAAGTTGCTTACTTAGATTAAATAGTTCATAGTCCTAGATTGATTAAAGCTCATTAGTTAAAGGTTGTTTTATATATTTAACATAGATTATGATGTTTAAATGGATTTTGAAAGTCACATTTTAAAGTAGAATTGTAAATTGAAAAGAATTCTAATCCCTAGGGTAAACCATCTCCTTAGCTATTTAATCTTTCTATTAGCCTTTCTTTCTTCCTTGACTCATACTGTGTCACAACTCTAATTTTACTTACCCTAGTTGACAATTTAATTGAGGGAAATTAGTACATGTAGTTTACCCATCATTTTATGTGCCACTACCTGGGAGTTGTCTAAAGGTAGAAAACAACTAGAAAGTAGATTATTTTTTAGCATTAGTACTAGTTTGGTGGCGAGGGAACTTTAAGATGAGAGGTAAGAACCTGCGCATCTGTTATAGTAGGTTCCCCCAAACCCAATGGTAGTTTTTCTTTTAGTACTGCTTTCATGAACAAACCTAGGGACCCAAAGGGTAGATATATCAAAACCAAACCAAAACTTTCGATCAAGGTTCCTTCTAAAATTTTTGGAGGAAGGAACATTCCACCCATAAACTCTATAGAACGATACCGGAAAGTAGGGGATAGCTCAACCCAAATAGATAAAAATGTCTCAGAAGAGACCAAAAATGGGGAAACTATAGAGCAGAAAATTGAGACATCAACAGTAGTGGGATAGGAGGCAAGACCACTCAAACCTTCATCAGAAACAACCAACACAACCTTTTCCTTTTCACCACCATCAGGGGACTCTAACTTTGTAGATATCACTGACACTAAACAAGTGAATTCTCTCTTTGGCAGTTCAACCAATATAGTTGTATCCCAAGTTGAAACAACAACTTTGGAACCAATAGTTTCAATAGGCTCAAGTAAAGTCCAGGACATCCAAATAGTAGATAAATCTTCCTATCGAAGGAATACCCTTCCTGAAAAAGAACCTTGGGACACTTCTTTATCTTCAAGGACAAAGCCACTCAGGTATTCTCTCTTTGGGAATCAGATCAGTATAGATGATCAGGAGGATCACAACCATGTGAGACATGATAAGGGAGAAGAACTTGGAAACCAAACATAAACCACCTTTGGGTTTCCAATTTTGGATACCACACAAAATGTCAACATGAATAACATTCCACTCTCTGCACTGCCCACCTTTTATGGTAAGAGCAGTGAGGACTCATGTACCTTCATGTTTGAGTTTGACATCTTGTGTAGAAGATATAACTACTTGCAAGATGCCCATAAATTAAAACTTGTTCCTACCACTCTCAAGGATTCTACACTAAGATGGCTCATGGGGTTAGGAGAGTCTAGTATCTTGGGAAGATATGAAAGATATATTTATTAAGAAATACAAAGATTTTTGAAAATCTAAGGATTCTCGTAATGATATTTTTAAAATTCAGCAGTTAGAGGATGAGAGTCTCGAAGATTACATGGAGCGGTTTGCTTATACTTCACAGAAATTGAAATATCATGACCTTCCAAATGATGCAATCAAGAATCTTTTCCTAAAAGGAATTTTGGAATAATATCTAGAGACACTTAACCTGATGGCATCATGAGACATCTTCCATAAACCATTCACTAAAATCTGTGAAATGTGTAAACATTACTCGAGGAGTAGGGCCAAAAATGGAAAGAATGTCAGGGATCCGTATAGTAGAAACCTAAAAGGAGTTAGTTCTGGTGGTATTACAAGGGTAGAAATATTAAACCTATTGGAGAACTTAAAAAATGCTATTCTAAGTACAATAGGTTCCTAGTTGGACACCTTAAATATTAAGAAGAAATAGGAGGAAGAGAATGCAACAATGTGCATATTTTTTCCAAGGTGTAGGAGGAAGAATCCCTCAAGGGAATGCCCATTAGAAAACATTTAAGTTTGTGGATTTTGTACTGAAGATCACCCAACTGAAAATTTTCCATCACTACCTAATTTATTAGCCATTTACTGAAGTGGGGATCCTAGGTAATTGTCTTATGCACCTAGGAGGCCATGGTAGCCTAGGAGTCAGCCTACATACCAGGATCTACCACCTCAAGTTCCACCTTATTATCAACAACCACAATAGTGGAACTCACCAAATTGGAAAAAACGGTCTCCACAGTATGCTTCACACCACCCTTGGCTACAAGGATGGAGAGGAGGGCATACCCAAGGAAACACTCAAGTTCCACCTGTTCCTATTCCCACTCATCCTTACCCATAGTTTCCACCAATCATCCAACAAATTTTTCTAGGTTTTTTTCCCCCACCTTTACCTCCTATTCCACAACAACTCCAACAATTTCAAATTACAAGCTCCCCAAGACCAACATTATTACCATCATAACCGATGCCTAACCCGAATAACAAACCAATTCAACCTCTTCACAATGTTGAGTTGCAAACCTTCTCGACATATGTTATTTCTCTTGTTCCATTACACGAGATTCAACTAAGGTCGGGGAAAGTTCTAGATAGATAGAGGATTTCAATAGTCATCCGAGAAGAAGAAGAAGATGAAACTCCCGACCAACCCACGGATGACACTAAGTGGGAAGATTTTATTATTCCCAAAGACCAGGAACAAAAGATTCCCCAAAGTGAATCTTCACATATTACAAAAGCCCCTCCTTATCCAGAAAGATTAGCAATTGAGAAACCAACAATTCGATCTGAATTTGACATTTTAAATGAATTGAAGAATATTTGTGTCAAAATTCCCTTGTTACAAGCCATAAATGAAATTCCAATTTACAGTAAGGTGATCAAGGAATTGTGTATCAAGAAACCAAGTAGGAAACCAAAAGATCCTCCAATAATACATTTGATAGGAGAATTGTATGAATACATATCAGAGAAACCTAGGGTCACAAAGTATGTAAACCCAGGGAATATGGTAGTAACAATAACCAT
Organism: Picea engelmannii; assembly: GCA_009831015.1. Classification (NCBI taxonomy): domain Eukaryota; kingdom Viridiplantae; phylum Streptophyta; class Pinopsida; order Pinales; family Pinaceae; genus Picea; species Picea engelmannii. Next base: position 168,329 of record ML788136.1, on the reverse strand, counting down.
TAATAAGGTTCCCATTGAAAACACTCTCATAGACCCGGGGGCAACCATTAATGTTAAGACTGTTACTACCTTAGAAAAATTACAGTTGAAACCCCTCCTTAGACATACCCCAACTATTTTGGAATTAGCAGATAAGACAAAAGTTATACCTAAAGGAATCTTGGATGATATCATAGTCACATTAGCATCATGGTAATATCCATAGAATTTCTTGTCATTCATTCAAAGGATCCTACTAAAGGGCATCTTGTTATCTTGGGAAGACCTTGGTTGGCCACAACCAATGCATTTGTTGGTTGTAGAGAAGGTGAAATGACTATCTCTAATGGAATTTCTATACAAAAGCTTACCATATACCCACCAACTCAACCTGTTATGGAGAATATATGGTGGCTTGAGTGTCCATATGAGAATGAGAACCGGGAAGAACCTATGTTGCCTAGTGATCATTCCTAGACACTTTAGGAGAAAAAAACAGAGAATGTTCTAAATCAATTTATTTATGCAATCACGTGTGTTGATTTTCCACAATCTTTTCCCCAATTTGAGTGTAGCGCACCTTTTCTGGCTACCAAGGTTTAAACACTATTAAAAGAAGACTATAACATCACTTTGCACATAAATCATACAGGTATTATAAATCCCATTCATTTAAACAAATAAACACATTCTACACAGAGTATTCATATGAGTTACTACCATAGCTAACAATCAATAACATTTCATACTAATTCATATACACAGCGAAAATCATGATAACATAAGCAGCATAGTCCTGCAAAACATGATTTAAGTCATAATCAGATACTTATCTTTTAACAGTGGTAGATTCCACCAACCAAGTGCAGGCCTTCCACGAACCTCCCAGCCTTAGACCACACTGCTCATCAGCTCAGCATTGGGTCACCCCAGAGCTGGGAATAAGCTCCACCCCAAGACAAGGAATCCTAGGCTAGGCTGAGGTTACAGGGAAAAAAACACATACAATCTGGAAGGGTTCTTCCCAGGATTCCATCTTACGCCCACCACTACCAGACTCTCATTCCCCACATGCCTGTTCCGCCCAGGAGTATACACCTTCACAAGCACAGTCCATCGGTGCTAACCTCCCTCTCTGGGTCTTGACAACAGGCTGGATCATGAAGTCTCAGAGCCTGAAGTTGGTGTTGGACACTCTCTGGAGGGAGCCACTTCCCAACAAACTCTCTCACCTGGAAGGAGTTTCTCGCAGGCCTGACAACCTGCCTCTTCTAACCACAACCACCTCCCTCTCCTGGAGAGAGGGCATACACAGGCTCAATTACCACCTGCACTGGATAGCAAATCACGCGCAGTCCATGTCTGCATGACCACTACAGTCAACCGGGAATACAGACTCAGACTTCTCAAACAAGCTCAGCAATGGCGCCAAGGTCTCACGATGTTGATTTTCGGAATTGCATGACAAGCAATTTCTGCAAGGAATTACACAGAATCTTGGGTGCAGAACGTGGAGGATGAGCTGGGCTTTTCAGAAAACAAACAGAGTATTCTCGGCTCTCAGAACAAAGGGTGTACACGGATTTGAAGAAATAAACACAGACTTTTTATTTTTCGGGCTCTTTGGAACACACGAGGTATTCTTCCAGAGGTTGGGTTGGTCGTACTCTTCAGCGCTCTCTACACGCTCAGGTAGTCAAGTGGAATGGAGGAGGAACCCTTCTCACGGCTCACCCTGGCTGTTTTATTCGCATGCGCCAGGGTTGACACTTGTCACCCATGAAACTGCATGCATTCCACCAACACGCATCTCCCTTGGATGTTCTCCCCTTGCCAAAAACTTAGGATAAAACATAAAATGCACATGTCTTTTGGGATAATATTAAAATATTATTCCCAGGCTTAAGCCCCTTAGGCTTAGCCCCTAGGCTCAACACTTAGCCCCTTTTCCCACCTTCAGCCCCTAATTCCTTGCCCACCCTATGGATGCTTAGTCCCCCTTCACTCATTCATCGTGGTTGGTCTGCACATGGCAATGTTTATGTTTTATTAATTGTTCTGCATGATTAGATATACAACAGCAAGCTCCTGACCTTCAACACTTAGGCTCCCTGGCCTAACAACACATAAGCCTCCAGCTTATAAGAACTCAACTCACCATCCTATAAATCATAATTACAATTATTTTCAGAACATGGTTTACTACGGGGCTCGGCCTTGGGGACACTACAATTCCCCTCCCCTTATTTTTGCACTGTCCTCAGTGCAACTTACACTGTCTCTGTAAGCCTTTCAAAATTTTCAAAAAGATGCGGGTACTCTGCCCACATAACCTCTTCATGCTCCCATGTCGCGTCCTCAGTACCGTACCAGGTCCACTGGACCTTTACAAGCTCTATAACTCGATTCCAGAGCTGTTTGCTTTTCTTGTCCAATATGCGCACAGGATGCACTTGCAGGACACCTTCTGGTTCCACCTAAATCACATTCCAATCGATAACATGATTAGCATCAGGTACATATTTCTTAAGCAGTGAAACATGTAACACATTATGTACAGTCATAGATGCAAGTAATGCAAGTATGTATGCAACCGGCCCAATCCTTTCCAGGATCTCAAATGGCCCACAAAATCTCGCTGCTAACTCGGCACAACTTCCCAACCTCAGGGAACTCCTGTTAGTTTTCACTTTCAGGAAAACATGGTCACCCACTTTGAACTCTCTATGGTTTTTGTTACTATCTGCGTAACTGTTCTACCTGTCCTGGACAACTTTTAGATTATGTTTATTTCTTATCATTTGGTCTTCCATCTCTTTCAGTAGCTCAGGCCCAACTACTACTCTGTCAGCTAGATTATCCCAGCTCACTGGAGTGTTGCACTTTCTTCCATAAAGCACTTCGAACGGGCTCATCTTCAATGATGCATGATACCCATTATTATAGTCGAATTCTACCAAATGCAGGTAGTCTTCCCACCTTGATGGTTTATCCATCACATACATTCTCATCATGTCTTCTATTACTCTGTTCACTCTCTCTGTCTGTCCATCAGAATCGGGATGATACGCTGTGCTAAAGTTCAGATTCATTCCAAATCCCTTAAACAGTCCTTTCCAGAAATTCGAAGTGAATTTCGGGTCCCTATCAGACACAATTGTCTTATGTATTCCATGCAAGCGTGCAACTTATTTTAAGAAGATATCAACAACATCAGCGGCTCTGTGGGTCGTTTTCAGTGGAATAATATGGTCAGCTTTAGTAAGCTTGTCCACCACCACCATGATTAAATCATGTTGCTTGCTTGTTCTAGGTAGTCTGGTGATAAAATCCATTGTTACCATGTCCCATTTCCATCCAGGAATAGGTAAAGGCTGCAGCAACCCTGCTGGGTGCCTATGCTTAGCCTTAACCTTTTGGCACTCCATACATCTGGCGATGTATTCATCGATTTCTTTCTTCAAACCCAACCAAAAGTAATGGCTTTTGACTGCTGCCACAGTCTTCTGATATCCAGGATGTCCAGCATAAGCCACGTTATGCATCTCCTTTAGAATTGCCAGCTTCAATTCTCGGACATTGGGTACATACACTATGTTTTTATACAGAAGTAAGCCATCAGTTCCCAAGGTGTAACTTTCCTTGGTTTGTGGTCTCTCACGCTGTTGTAGCTTTGCTACTAGACCTCTGTACTGCAAATCAACATTGGCAGCTTCCAAAATTCTGTCTTTAATCTCAATTATGTACATGCTAATGGTTGTAGCATGTAATACGTACAATTTTTTGCTGAGTGCATCAGCCACCTTATTTTCTTTCCCTTTGATATGCTTGATATCAAAGTCATATTCGCACAAAAACTCCAGCCATCTAATTTGCCTGAAATTTAAGGTCGGCTGATCAAATAAATATTTCAGACCGTTATAGTCTGTTCTCAACTCGAATCTCTTTCCCATGAGGTAATGTCTCCATTTCCTCAAGGCGTGGATGATTGTTGCCAACTCTAAATCGTGAGTGGCATAATTCTTCTCATGTTCCTTCAACTTTCGGGATTCATAACAAACTACAAATCCTTCTTGGATGAGAACTCCTCCAAGCGCCTCCTTACATGCATCTGTGCACACTACGTAATCCTTGTTTGGATTTTCAATCTTCAGGATTGGAGCACTAGTTAGTAGCTACTTCAATCGTTGGAAGCTGCTCTCACATTCTTCAATCCATTGGAACTTCTTCTCCTTCCTTTGCAAGGAAGTGATAGAATGAGCTATCTTTGAGAATCCGGCTATAAACCTCCTATAGTAGCCCACCGGACCCATAAAAGATATAACTTTTGCACATTCCTTGGTGCTGGCCATTCTCAAATGGCCTCTACCTTTTCAGGATCCACAATGATCCCTTCTTCAGATATGATGTGTCCCAAGTAATGGATTTGCCTTTGATAAAATGAGCACTTGCTCAGTTTTGCGTACAGTTGGTATTCTCTCAACACCTGTAGCACCATTCTCAGGTGTTTCTCATGTTATTCCTCTATCTTGGAATACACCAAGATGTCGTCCAAGAAGACTATGACAAACTTGTCCAAATAATCTCTGAACACTCCATTCATTAAGCACATGAAAACAACAGGCGCGTTGGACAGCCCAAATGGCACCACCGTGAATTCATAATGACCGTACCTTGTTCTAAAGGCGGTCTTGTTGATGTCCTCATCCTTTATTCTCACTTGGTGATATCCTGATTGGAGATCTATTTTCGAAAATATTTTCGCATCCTTCAACTGATCAAAAAGATCATCAATCCTTGGTAGAGGATACTTGTTCTTGACAATGACCTTATTCAACTGTCGAAAATCAATGCACAGTCTCAGTGTCCCATCTTTCTTCTTCACGAATAGGACCGGGGCTCCCCATGGTGACACACTGGGCGAATGTAACCTTTCTTTAGTAGCTCTTCGAGCTACAATTACAACTCTTTCAACTCTGGTGTACTCATTCTATAAGGAGCCTTTGAAACTGGAGCTTCTCCAGGCATCAAATTTATAGAAAAATCAATGTCCCTCTTCGGTGGTAGTCCAGGTACCTCCTGAAATATGTCCTTGAATTCTTTGAGTACTTCGTGGTCTTCCAAATTCAAGACTTCATCTCGGGATGCTTCTTCCACCCGAGCTGCTAATAATTGACAGCCTTTCCGGTAACATTTCTTCAGCTGCATGGCTGAGATTTCCCTCACAGCCACGGCTCTGGGAATTCCTTGGACTATTACCTGATTTCCCTCCTCGTTCAGGCATGTAAACCTCTTGTTGCAGCAATCCAAACGGGCATGGTGTTGGTCCAACCAGTCCATTCCAATTAAGAAATCATATGAGCCTAAAGGCAGAATGTTCAATTCATCCTTAGTGCACATTCTTTTCATGTCCACTGAACATGACTTAACCAATTCAGTGACCTTCCTCTTGGTCCCTGTGGCCAACTGCACTAACCAAGACTTCTCATGTTTGCTTCTTGTTAGATGCAAACTTTCCACCACTCTAGGATCTACGTAACTATGGCTAGCCCCTGAATCAATTAAAATAACAAGTGGTCGGTTGTTGATCGTACCTTCTACTTCAAACATGTGCGATTGAAATTCTGCTTACTTGTTGTCCAGGGCTATGTAGATCCTCGGCATTCTACTGCCCATATCCTCCACTGTTTCAGCTTGCTGAATAGTATGTACAATTCTCTCTTTGCCATTTTTATGTGGACAATCTCTGTACTTGTGGTTTCCTTGACATCCCCAACACTGAATGGGCATCTGTCTCTGTCTTTGTGCTCTCTCGTCAGTCATTCTCGGCTCTCTAAATGATGGATGTCCCTGAAGACTATTTCTAGAAAAGGAAGGCTTGTTTCCCTTCTGCCTCTGTTCCTTCTTAAACTTCCTCTGATCATTCCAAACCTTCCGAGGATTGGGCCTTTCTCCTTGCTGTTCATACAATCATTCTGCCTTTCTTATTGTTTCTTCCATGGTATTAGGATCATCATATTGAATCTTTTCACTCATGGAAGGTGGCAGTCCACTCAGATATCTTTGAATCTTGACAGCCTCATCTTTGATGAATGGAACATACTTCAGTAGTTCTAGGAAACTTCGTTCATACTCATCAATAGTCATGTTGCCTAGCTTGAGTTCGAAGAACTCCTTCATATTTCTATCATAGTATCTTTTAGTCAGGTATTTCTTCTCGAAATACCTCTTAAATTCCTTCCAAGTGACCTCTTTCTCTCTGATGAGCTGCACCTGCACAAACTGATCCCACCACATGGATTCTTTTCCTTTCAGTTGGTACATTGCAATTCTTCCTTCTGCATGGGAAGAATAATTCTGCAGTTGGAAGTATTTCTTCATGCCAAGCAACCAGGTCTCGGCATATTCCTCCTTCTTATGTTCTCCATTGAATGTTGGAGGATTAATCTTGTTCATCTCTCCCTTCAATTCCTCCTTTCCATATTTTCGATGTTTTTGGGTAGGGGACAGGCTTGAACTACTGTGTGTCTTCCTATCAGAATGTCTTTGGGAGCGACTAAGATGTCGGCTACCACTCCTCGACCTACTTCTTCTCCCATGGGTTCTGTGACTCTCCATCATACTTGAGTCTCTTCCCTTCTCGAGTTTATTCTCTATTCTTTCCAGGCTCTTCAAAAATTTTAAGTTTAATTCACCCTGTCGATCCCTGACTTTCATGAGCTTTCGACTATCATCTCGGCGAGACTTGGCCTCTCTTTGCAATCCTTCAATGATTTTCATTATGTTTCCTTCCTTATCCTTCTCTTTCCATGCCCATTGGAGTTCAATCCTTCCACTCCCATATTGACATCCTTTCCTTCCTGTTCGTCTTCTGTTTCGGGGGTAATCTGCACCTCTCCCCTCTCCATACTCGACATTGTTTAACTGGAGTCCTGACCTCCGTTGAACTCTGCACACGCACTGTTCAATTAAATTTGAATTTTGTCAGGCCATTACTCCTTCGGAACAATCCATAACATTTATAAGCCAATACGAACAAGAACAAAAGACATTTTGATTCAAATAAGTTTTCTGAGCTCTCGTTCAGCTCTGCAATTTTTGGGTTTTCGAAACTTTCATTTTCGGCACTTCGGGATTTTAGAACTTCGAGTTTCGGGGTTTCTAGGTTTCGGTCCACGAGGCTTTTAGACTTGCTTTCCTTTCCAACCCCCGACTTCCAAAATTATGACTTACTTTACCCTTCGGGCCCACATAGCACAGTGGTCACCCACAACTACGGTGGCACGTGGCACGTTCATGAGGGTCCACGTCGCTTTTAATGACGACATCGGGTCCCACCTCTCTTGCTTCTCTTCTCGACCCACTGGGACGTGGTACATCTCCATGTGTCCATGTCTATTCCTAGAAAAATCCAATGGTCAGATCTTTCTCAGATCTACGGCATCAATCACATCGCACACCTTTAAGTAGAGTACAGGTGGTAGAGGGGGCCCCATTTCACATGCCACACTATTCCGGACCCCCCCCCCATTAAAGGAAGAATGGAAAGGGGGGTCCGGAACTCACCTGAGCACCATTGATCAAGGTGAATTAATCTCAATCGTTCAAGAGTTGCACGTCCGATTCTGGACCCCCTCCCCACCGCTAAAGGTAGAACAGCAAGGGGCCTCTGGAATTGAACCTCAGACGTAGATCTAGGCAGGTGGAATATAGCCTTCCAGATTTGTTCGTTACTTACCTTAATGCACATTCGCGCCCCGGCTTAAAGCCGACATCTCTTCCTCACATCTAACGGTCGTCACAGACTCTGAGATCCTCCGAAAGAATCTCATCCGTTCATCGGGTTTATCATCATGAGAGTCCAAACTCTCGATCACGAAACTCCCAAAATCTCGATCCCTGGTTTCCCGATGCAGTTAATCTCTCGACACGTAACCTCCGTCCATCAGATAGTTCAGATATATCTCGAGGTTTTCATCACGAAAAATCCCGAGCCCTCGTCATCAAGATTCTCGATTTTGCGATTCTCGATTTCCCGAAATGGGTAATATCACTACACGTGGCCTCTGTCATTCAGACGGTCTAGATCTATTTTGGGGCTTTTGCCCCTATTCACTGCGGTTTTAACCCTCGTATATCTCCTGACAGATCCAACGGTTGTCGGGTTTTCCAGCCGATATCTGACGGCTCAGAAGGTTCCTAACTAATTCAGAATTTTGTGTATCGCGATTTCCACACTTGTGTGCAATTCCAAAGGTCTTTAAAACCCATGCACACTTTCTAGAGCTAACGGTCATGAGGATTCACCTTCCCTCCCGAACAGATCCTAAATCTCCTACACTTCTGGCATGGAGTCCTCTCTCCCTGTGGACTCATACCATACTGGCTGCGATTTCATAACGCCGCTATACATCCCGAGCTTAAAAACTCGTCAAGTAACTTCTTGACACTTTGGAGCAAACCAGGGTCTGAAATTGGCCTTCCAGACCCAATTTCCCCTCACACTCTCGGTCCAAAGATTGCTCCACTGGCCCATCTAGGCTCAGTGTCGAAACCTTGGCTCTGATACCAAATTGTAGTGCACCTTTTCTGGCTAACAAGGTTTAAACGCTATTAAAAGAAGACTATAACACCACTCTGCACATAACTCATACAGGTATTATAAATCCCATGCATTTAAACAAATAAACACATTATACACAAATTATTCATATGAGTTACTACCATAACTAAAAATCAATAGCATTTCATACTAATTCATATACACAACGGAAATCATGATAACATAAGCAGCACAGTCCTGCAAAACATGATTTAAGGCATAATTAGATACTTATCTTTTAACAGTGGTAGATTCCACCAACCAAGTGCAGGCCTTCCACGAACCTCCCAGCCTTAGACCACACTACTCATCAACTCAGCAATGGGTCACCCCCGAGCTGGGACTAATCTCCACCCTAAGACAAGGAATCCTAGGCTAGGCTGAGGTTACAGGGAAAAAAACACATACAATCTGGAAGGGTTCTTCCCAGGATGCCATCTTACGCCCACTACTACCAGACTCTCATTCCCCACATGCATGTTCTGCCCAGAAGTATACACCTTCATAAGCACAGTCCATCGGTGCTAACCTCCCTCTCTAGGCCTCGGCAACAAGCCGAATCAGGAAGTCTCAGAGCCTAAAGCTGGTGCTAGACACTCTCTGGAGGGAGCCACTTCCCAGCAAACTCTCTCACCTGGAAGGAGTTGCTCGCAGGCCTGACAACCTGCCTCTTCTAACCACAGCCACCTCCCTCTCCTAGAGAGAGGGCATACACAGGCTCAATTACCACCTGCACTAGACAACAAATCACGCGCAGTCCATCTCTGCATGACCACTACAGTCAACCAAGAATACAGACTCAGACTTCTCAAACAAGCTCAGCAATGGAGACAAGGTCTCACGGTGTTGATTTTCGGAATTGCGTGACAAGCAATTTCCGCAGGGAATTACACAAACTCTCGGGTGTAGAACAGGGAGGATGAACCGGGATTTTCAGAAAATGAACACAGTCTTCTTGGCTCTCAGAACAGTGGGCATACACGGATTTGCAGAAACAAACACATGCTTTTTCTTTTCTGGGCTCTTTGGAACGCACGAGGTATTCTTCCAGAGGTTGGGTTGGTCGTACTCTTCAGCGCTCTCTACATGCTCAGGTAGTCGAGTGGAATGGAGGAGGAACCCTTCTCACAGCTCACTCTAGCCATTTTATTCGCATGCATCAGGGTTGACACTTGTCACCCATGAAACTGCATGCGTTCCACCAGCATGCGTCTCCCTTGGATGTTCTCCCCTTGCCAGAAACTTAGGATAAAACATAAAATGCACATGTCTTTTGGGATAATATTAAAATATTATTCCCAAGCTTAAACCCCCTAGGCTTAGCCCCTTGGCTCAACACTTAGCCCCTTTTCCCACCTTCAACCCCTAATTCCTTGCCCACCCTATGGATTCTTAGTCCCCCTTCACTCATTCATCGTGGTCGGTCTGCACATGGCAGTGTTTATGTTTTATTAATTGTTATGCATGATTACATATACAACAGCAGGCACCTGGCCTTCAACACTTAAGCTCCCTGGCCTAACAACACATAAGCCTCTAGCTTATAAGAACTCAAATCACCAGCCTATAAATCATAATTACAATTCTTTTCAGAACATGGTTTACTACGGGGCTCGGCCTTGGGGACACTACATTGAGTACATGTTTGTTGAAGAATTTCAAGAATATTTGGACCCATCAACTTTGTCTTTAACATATTTTATTTTTGAGATAGATGGATCTATCATATCTTATACCATGCCTTATGAGATTAGTCCTGGGAAATTCCTACATATAAATTTCGGACTAGATGCAGATCAACAAGAACAATTAGTGAATGTCCTTAAGGACCAATCATGAGCATTCTCCTGGGAATATACCGATATGAAGGGTATACACCTCGACACATGCATTCATCACATATATACCTAGGAAGAAGTAACACCTCTTAGGAAACCCCGAAGAAGGATGAATCTGACACTAAAGGATATAGTAAAGGAGGAAATACAGAAACTATTGAATGTCGGTTTTATTTATCCAATCTCTGATAGTAAATGGGTTTCTCTACTTGTAATGGTTTCAAAGAAAGGAACCTGAAAAATGGAGAATTTGTGTTGACTTTCGGGAACTTAATAAGGCCACTCTTAAGGATTATTTTCCTCTTCCCTTCATTGACCAAGTCTTGGATACCTTGTCAGGGAAGTAATACTTTTCCTTCCTGGATGGATATAGAGGATACAACCAAATTCTCATAGCACATGAGGATCAAGACAATACTACTTTCACTTGTCCTTGGGGCACCTATTCCTATAGGGTCTTACCATTTGGTTTGTATAATTCTCCTGCCACATTTCAGTGAGCAATATTGGGGATATTTGCTGACCTCATTCATGACTGTGTGGAAGTGTATATGGATGATTTTACAGTATATGGTAATACTTATGGATAGTGTTTTTCATGCCATTTCTGGTGGTATGTGGAACATCACACAACTCCTCACTGTCAGAGAGTTATGGGAATATGAATTTGGAGGACCCTCATGAGTCATTTAGAAGCCCCAAAAAGTCAAATTGTTTGCAAAATAAATTATTTAAATAATAAAGTTAATGGAGAACTCCCTAAAATAAGGAAAGTGGGATGCTACATGAAAGTATAAAAAAGAGGCAAGGCTCTCTCATTTAATCACACTTGAACACATTGAATATCTTTTGTTGTGCGAGGCTTAGTGTAAGTACTCATTGATACATCTAAAGTTGCGAAAGTCTGAGGTAAGTACTCAAAATTACAACGAATAGTAAAAAACCCTATTTTTTGAGGCGTACGCGGGCTGACAATGTATTAGGGTACATACAGTATGCGGGCTGACAGTGCATTAGGGTGCATACGTACGTGGGCTGGCAGTGTATTAGGGTGCGTACATGTTGCAAAATCCATGGAAACTTGAAGAGATGAAGATGCAGATGTTCTAGATTCTGAGATCAAGCTCCCAAGAAGGTCTGCAATGCTCAGATACATCAGATCTATCCATTAGTTCAAAAGGTATGTCTTATTTCTATGAATAGTTAGATTTTGATGGATGCATGAGAAATAACTATGGATATTTGAGAATTCTCCCTAGAGATACTAGGGGATGCATGGGATCCTCTGCATAAGTCAAATCTACAGAAATACAGTGTTGGTATATTTATCATTGATACTTCTTGTTGAGACACATCTTGTAATTCTTGGCATATGGCTAAGGGTTTTTGTGGTACATGGTTGAGAGCTTGTAATTGTGAAGTGGTTGATGTATTGAGAGGTTGAATATCATAAAGGGTTTGATGAATAGATCATGAGAGGGTTATTATAATGGTTCATGATTACACACACCTATATGGCATATGACTAGAGAGATATATATATGATTTGGGTAAAGGTTATGTATGAGGATGCATGTACAAGGTACATTTACAGTTTGGATATAGTGATAGGTTACAGATCTATGTGAAAAAGTTACAAAGGGTCAGAAGTTTTCAAGAGAAAGAAAAACCTAGTTTTAAGAAGGAATACACAGGCTGCATAATAGTTTGATCGTGTACATATGCGGACTGCATAACAGATAGGGTGCATACATACGCATGTTGCAACACTACAGGTCGCATACCAGTTGTATTTTGTTGATACATGTTCAGTTCAGGTACAAATTGATTACAGGTTAGTTGTACAGGTTGGATGTAGGTCAGTGGTACAGATTGATATAGTTGTACAGTGGTATATCTCATAGTGGTAATGTGATAGTGGTTCCATATTTATACTTCTACATCAGGGTGGTTGGACGGGGAAAGGATGGGTGGTTGTAGCCACCTTCCGGTTGTAGCCGGAAAACACAGGGGGTCGTAGCCTCCTTATGGTTGTAGCCATAGAATTGGCGAGTTGGAGCTTCCCTCAGGTTGTAGCCTGAGAAAATAGGGGGTTGGACCCTCCTTCTAGTTGCAACTGGAAAACAAAGGAAGTTGGTGCTTCCAATGAATGTAATTATTCAAGACATATAAGAAAAAGCATTATGTGGTTTTCTCCCACTTTGGGTTTCCACGTAAAACACTGGTGTATTGTGTATGTGTATAATTTTTCATTTGTTCATTGCTTATTTACTCTGCAGTTATTGGATGATAATGCTACATTGATATAACACTTAGATTATATGGTTAAAAAGGATTAAATTTCTCTATTACCAAATCACCTCCCCTCTCATTAATCCAACAATCCTTTCTTGATGAGATATTACAATCATTCACACGACAGGTCTCTCATGTTTGTAAATAAATATGTTTCCCTCTTTCGTGTGGCAACAATCAACAATAGATTCCTCTTGCACATTTTCTATAAAAGCATTGAAAAAAAAAAGATTTCACTATCTAATTACAACATTACCCAGTGAATAGCAGATATGAATCCTTATCTCTCTTCATGCCTCAAGCCATCCTTGGTTAGCAGACCTCTACCAAGGGAATCCTTACCTAAATTCCATCTCACTATTATTTAAGCATATCAATCCATACCTGCATGATTATTACCCCTCTCTAGATGTTATTTGATCCATTGATCATTTGGAGTATGTTCAATCTCTCTCTTTACTAGATTCTAGATCAACACCTTACTGATATTTTGCCTTTTCATCATAAGGCTATATGCATTGGAATTATCACCATGATATTAACTTTTCCTGTTGTTGTCAAATAACCAAAATGGTCCATCATCACACTATATTTTACAACCAACAACACACTCCTCTAAGTCTATATGCATGTTAGATGCATGCTCTATTATTTCCATATGAATTGGCAATATATCGACCTTATAATGCTAAAGGGGTTCTTAATGAACACAACATTCATCCCCGGGGCCTCTCAATTCCATGTAAATAAATCATTATTTCTCTTAAAATCCATTTATTTATATTTGTATGGGATAGCCAACAACAAGTCTCTTTCATTATGAATTGTCCTTAACGCTTCTCCCTTAGTCCTCCAAGAATGGGGGTTTATTCCTACATAGATTAACCTTTTCTATAAGAAGAAATCACAATTGTGAGGGTGTTGGGCCTTTCGTTTTTGTTAATAGAAGTTGTGCAAGAAATACTATAGTCCCAATTTTGGTTAGCAGGTTGCACAAGTCACAAGAGAGCTAGACAATGGAATAGAGAAAGAAACAAAAAATGGTTAGAGGGACAATGCAACACTAGACTGAAGAAAGAGTTTACAACAAGAAAAAAAATAAAAAAAATTGAAATCCAACTAGATTATATATACGATATGTATATGATTGTAAAGGGTTTACGAGATTATCATTCAATTCAATTTAGGTTATTTTATTGTAATTAATTTCCATCTTGCGAAAAGGGTAGATAGAGTTATGAAGAATGAGCTCTGAGCCAGAAAAGACAATAACAAAGTAATGACTTATCATAATATTGAGAAAGCACGGGGCCATGGATAGCCTTGTTTCTCGGTAGTATAGAGTTTTTTTCATCTTTGGCAAGACCAAGCAGTGTCTGTATCTATTGAATTGTATCTGAGAAACCCTTTTGATGACACTATATAGAAGGACCCAAAATTTTGAAAATATTTTGTGTAATTCTCTATATATATCTATGAATTGTCATTCTACTTTACTTCTTCATGCATGATAAGATCAATATGTTATGGCTTGTTTGCAAATGTTTTCACAACTCTGTTTTCTATACTATTAGTTATGAATAAGCTCATACCAACTGCTTGTTAGTTCATCTTGCGCAAGACTAGGTTGAATCTTGACGATTCTTGAGATCTACCTAAGTATTATCCTTACCCTTCCACATCTTATTGTCTTGGTTGCACTTTGGGTGAGACTTCTTATCTCCATAGAATATGAAGATTCCATCGCTCTAGACTACTCGGTACCCTTTTGTTAGTAACCTAAGAAGGACCCTGGTCTGATCAATTTTGCGCCAAAAAAATGGTTCCCTTTTCGGGACCTACATTAAAAGTAAACCTATAGGGAGAATGCTTCCATGGATTCACTGATCCGATATTCACCAGTGGCGGGAGAAAAACTGTGACACCTTCATATGGAAAGAAGTAGAGTTGCGAGGTAAATCTGTGAAAGATACTCGAGAGGTTGTATTTTACTCAGAAAGATTGAGCGACCAGTACGAGATATTCTGGGTTAAATTTATAGAAGAACTATTTCATTGGATAGATAGGCTCCAAGAAGCTCTGGAATTCCAAGAACGAGCCAAGAAGACCTGTACTTGGGATACAGAAAATATTACAGAGCTTCATCGACTGGATTGTCTAGTGACGCAAGTGGTCGGTTTTTGGGTCAATACAACTCTAGAAGGATACATTATTGAATTTGTAGTTGATAACCATCAATCTTTTTCACGAGAAGAAGAGGATTTCAAGAAATATGCAAGGGGAAGACTGTTGAGAGAAATCCCCCTATGGATTAAGGTATTCTTGATGGAGAAGGGGATGTTGATTATTCCCCTGATTGAGATGGTAGCCTAAACACCCTCGCTTGGGGTGGGGTGATTTTGGGGTGGAATCATGGCCTGAGAGAGGGGAGAGGGTTCTTTGACAATTGGGGGAGTAGCAATAAATGGACTCAAGGTACGAGCGAGCCTTGAAAAGAGTCACCATAGTTGAGAAGTGGTGGCATAGTAAGATAAAGAAAGTAGTGAAACAGTATGAGGAGTTGCGGAAAGAACTCAAACCAGGAGAAGTCGAGGAAGAAAAGAAGGAAGAGTTGCGAAAGATGAGAAGATAGGAAAGACTGGCCAGTCAAAGATTAAGTGGGAGAGAAACACAGAGAGAAGGAATTCCCCAGGAGGATGGACAAGAGAAGGAAGGTGTAGAAGCAAGGGAAAAGGAAGTCGGCATGGATATTGTAGAAGAAAGAGAAGATTCAGCCCCGATACCAAGAAAGATCGGGAATCCGACCGAAGAGACCGCTCCAGAGGATGAGAACAAGACCCCCCAGATAAAAGAAACCCTCCCTGAAGCCAATGACACCATCCCCGAATCACCTGTACCCCAAGTGTATTTTATACCAATGGTAAATTCTATACTATCTTATTATGTTATTCATGTTTCATTACAGTCAGTTAGTCAGTCACAACCAGTAAGCATGAATACTTGAAGGATATTTGGATCCACTGGTAGATTGCAACCAGGACTATTGGGTTTTATCTTGATAGGAGTAGTAAGATCAACAATGGTTGGAAATGCAGGAGGTTCGATCACTCGATACCAAGAATTATTGGGTAAAGGAGATGAGGACGTTGAGCAACATTGGTACCTATGTGAAGCAATTTGGAGGTCTAGAGGGACTCTAGATGCAAAAAAATTGGTCGAATTCTAGACTACCTTGAGAGGTCGTGCTCTCAAATGGTACATGAAGGATATTGAGATAGTAGTGTCATGAGCACAAGGAAAAGCGCTCACACTTGACCAAGTATGGATAAAATCCATAACAGAGTTTAAGCTACCTCAGTCAGAACAACAAGCTATGTCTGAGTTACGCGAAATTTAACAAAGGGAAGGTGAATTGACATGGGAATATAGTTAGAAGTTTAAAGATGATATAGGGAGGCTAGCGCATCCAATTCATGGAGATCATCAAAGATAATGGTATATCCAAGGATTTCTATCTCTGACACGAATTCTATTAATGCAACAACAGATAGCCACTTTGACAGATGGCTTGGAACAATCAATGAAGATTGAATCCATGGCAGGATATCTGGAGATCCTGAGAGTGACCAGACCCCTGACAGATGCAAATTTGGTGCAACTACAAGGACAAATATTGGCACTGATAGAGAAGATTCAATAATTAACGATACCCAAACCAGGACGACTACAAGTTTGGTGTATCAGATGCTACACATAGGGACTTATAGCGAACAAATGTCCATGTATGAGGGAATGGGACATCCTCACAATCCGATGGGACCCTCATTAGGACCCATGAGAGGAGTTGTGCAAGTATCTGTGAATTTACCATTCCATACCTCAACCTCGTATCATGCATTTCTAGGTAATCAAGCATCATCGTCAGTTGAGTACTGCGAGATCTGCCGAATTCATGGGCATAGTCCAACGCAATTCCCTATTATTCAAAAGTATTCAAAAATACCGAATATTGTACATTATGAGTTATGCGCATCTACCATGCATGCTACGAATCAGTGTACACCACTGGATTCACTTGCAGATAGATTGGATCGAACATCATTCAGGGTGAATGAAACCCCTCAAGGATCGGGAAAAGGACGAGGAGGTGGAGTTGAAGGAGACTTCAGAGGAGGAAGAACCGGGGGAAGAGGACCAAGTAGATGCTACAATTGCACTGAGCAAGGTCACATGGCTAGGGATTGCCCTCATCTGAGGCAGCCATGGTGCTCTCACTGCAGAACCAATGGGCATGCAACTGAAGACTTCCCAGAGCTAATTGTGAAATGGGAAGATCGGGTACATCAATGAGGAGATAATCTTATAAGTTTAGAGATAAAGAAGGTCATCAAATGACAACTACCCAACATTAATATCGTTACTCGAGGAGGAATAAAGACTAGAACAGATGATGATAATCTGCCTAAGATCGAGAAAGCAACGCCTAAGGAGGACATGTATGACCCTCTGAAACAAAAGATATTCTTTAAAAATGAAATAGAAGTATTCCAGAGTATCTTTGGCCCTGAGATAGAAGAAACCCCCCCTTAGCCTATCATTTATCCTAAGATTGTGCAGTTCCCTTCTTCACCCCCTACACCCTGAAACCCCATAATCCCAATAAGACAACCTGAGCAGTGACACAATATAGTTGACCTTTGGTTTTGGTTATTTTATGATATTATTGGGAATGATTAGCTAACAGAAAAGTTGTGCAATGCCCTGTACCTAGTCCTAGGAATTGAGGAATCTCCAGAAGCTAGAATAAGGAATAATATTTCTGAGAAGAATACTCAAAGAGTGCAAAGAAGGAAAATATAGACTGGGAAAGAGTTTAGACTAGCAGCCCAGCTAGATGAGTTTGAGATTGAGGATGTTATGTAGATCTAGGATATGATGTTAACATACTACCTAATAAGACTTGGTAAGATTTAGAAAAAACCCAGTTGACATATTCCCCAATCCAATTGAGAATGGCCAATCAGTATTGTATTTCCCAATAGGAAGACTAGAGAATGTGGAGATAGATGTTGCGGGAGTGAAGATTGTAGCTGATTTTTAGGTGATCGAAATCATGGGGGATAAGGACCCTTATCCTACACTAATTGGTATTGATTGGGCCTATGATAACTATGTTATCATTGACCTAAAGAGGGATACTATGAAATTTGAAGAAGACAAAATAAAAGTAGTTCAACCCTTGGATCAGTATGTAGGCCCTCGATATACAGATCCAACGACCAACAATATTGAAGGAGAATATTTAGATCAGTTATACGTTGTAACATCATGAACGAGAGAAGACTACATAAATCCTATTGTTGATGGATAAATAAGTTGGAGGAGCATACAATCTATGAACGAAGATTCAGAACTAGCATTTGATAGTTGGCAGCAAGGTTAATATGAAATATTTTCAAGAATATGCACAACTGTCATATCATATATATGGGTTAGTACTGAAGTCATAGAACATCCGATATACGATGGTACCTCAGAACTTGATAGTTTTCTGGTTAGCATGGAAGAAAAGATAGTGAAGGATCAAATGATTTTAGTTATGGACTAATCCCTCTAGGACACCCCTGCTAGATGGTGGGCTGGTCACAAAGCCTTGATTAATAACTGGAAGGATATGAAGCAATCCATCCAATATAGATTTCAAGATAAGGAGCAGCTGAAATCAGAGATGCGGATGGATTTCCAAGTTGGGAAACTGTTCAATGGACAGTCTGATCCTAAAACACATATTGAACAATACATGAGACATTGGCAGGTTGTGAAAATACCATCTCGCTTGTGGGTTCAAGTATTTCCCCATTCGCTAGGTCTGATTCTAAAAGCCTGGTACATCCATGAAGAGACCAGGAGGTATACCAACAACTAGAAAATGTTAGTGAACCAATTTTGCAAGGACTTCTCTTTTACAAGTAAGTACCCTGAGCTTCAAATAGTCCAACAAATAAATTAAAAATTTATTTTTACCGATGGTTGTAAATGGAAATCAGAACCAGTGGTGTGTGCCAATCATAGTCAAGGGATTTATTCTAACCTTCACCTAGACACAGACAAGACACCTATAGAATTCTATAAGATTGAGAAGGATTTGGAAAACCTAGATGATTTATAGGAACTGAGAAACTTATCCATTACGAAAACAGAAGGAAGGAGAGAAATCCAGAACACCATACCCAGTTAGACTGATAGTTCTTATAACCATCCATTGAAGTTGTGAAAAGTCAACATAGGAACTACCGAGCAACCCAATATATTTGTGGTAGGAGATTACTGGGATGAGAAAACTAGCCAAGAAATACATAGCATGTTGCGAGAGTATGAGGACTTATTCCCCAAGACATTCTTAGAGCTAAAAGGGATTAAAGGGGCTATGGGAGAGATGAAAATTGAACTAAACCATGATCAAAACTTGTAAGGCATAGACCATATGTTCTTAACCCCAGGGTGAAAGATAAGGTTAAGAGGGAAATAAAAAATATTCTTGAGGCCAGACTTATTTTTCCAGTTGAAGAAGCAGAGTGGGTTAGCCCCATAGTCATCCAGAGCAAGAAAGGTACAAAGGAAATTAGGGTATGTGTAGACTATAGAAGCCTTAATTCTGCATGTGTGCATGATCTTTTTCCCACACTGTGTTCTTATTATATCACAGATTTCGGATCATTGAAGAGACAAAAGGGAGAATATGTCTCTAATTTCTCCAAAAGATTCAACAAGATGTACAATAAGATCCATGTTGAGATAAAGCCTACTGAAGCCTCTACCAAAATTACTTATGCTAGTGCTTTTGACCCTAACTTTTGCCTCCTGCTCAGAGAAAGAATAGCTACTTCCCTAGCTCATATGCAAGATGCATCCCTGGAGGTAGAATCCAATGTGTTAGCAGTTGACAGGCTTAGGATAAAAGATGACAGAGATAGAGGAAGAGGGATATCTGAGGCCTCAACCTTTGGTTCTTTTGCATCTCACTCTCAAGTATATGAATTGACCAACATGGTGAAGTCCCTGTCTGCAGAAATGGAGAAGATGAAATTCGAGGGGAAACAAGGTTACAAGAATGTCCCAAATGATGATAGCAGAGGCAACTTCAGAAGGCCAAATAACCATGCTCCTCAAATTATGCCGAGGGAACAAAGGGTCTGATTAGCACAGGCGCTTCATTCAATGCTTTTTTAATTTGTTCAAAGGGTTCTTTGGGATCAGTAGTCCACTTTACTTCATTCCCCTTCCTAAGCATGACTGTGATATGCTTCACCAATTCAGCAAAATTTGAGACAAACCTTCTTAAAAAATTAATTTTTCCCAGGAAAGACTAAACTTCCTTCCTGGATCTAGGAAGTGACAAGTTTTGAATAGCTTCCACCTTTCTTGAATCAATTCTGACCCCCTCAGTTGATACTATGTGCCCTAGCAACTTTCCCTCCATGGAAAACAATGATTTCTTAGGATTTAGGGAAAGACCAAAACTTCTTCACTTCAAGAAGACTTTCCTCAGATGACAATGGTGTTCTTTATAAAATATGGAAAAGACTATTATGTCATCCAGATAGATGACCATGAATTTATCCTTCTCCCAAATGAAAGCAATGTCCATAGCTCGATGAAAGGTTTCTCCTGCGTTCATTAATGAAAAGGGCATTTTGGCATACATGAATGTGCCCCAAGGAGTGGTGAATGTTGTCTTTTCTCTATCTTCATGTAGGATAGATATTTGATTGTAGCCAGAAAATCCATCAATCATGGAAATCTTGGATGCACCAGTTACCTTATGTAGTATGTGTTCCATCTTTGGCAGGGGGTAATTGTCCTTCCTAGAGCTCCTGTTCAGATTTCTGAAGTCAACACTGATTCTGATTTCTCCACTCTTCTTTCTCACTAGGACTAGGTTCGCTACCCACTCAGAATATATCAAAGGCACAATAATCTGAGCATCCAAAAGCTTCTTCACCTACCTTTCCATTACAGGCAGTAACATAGGATTTATCTGTCTCAACTTCTGCCTAAAAGGTTTGGCTTCCTCCTTCGGTGGGATCTTGTGTTCAATGACACTAGTGTCATATGTTCTAAGGTTATTGTAGGTCCAAGCAAACACATCAGAAAATTATTTTAATAGCTCAGTATACTCGACCCTCTGCTCCCTTGACAGGTTGCTTGATAATTTAACAAATCTTGGATCTTGCTTTGTTGCAATATTGCACTCAACCACATTAGCATCATCATTTGAGATTTTACCCTTCATTGCCACATCATTTCTGTAAAAAATCCTTTCCAAAGGAACTAGTCTCTTTGGGATGTGATTGTTGGGTAGCTAGACAATGTGACGATCAACAATCTTTTTCAAGAAAACATCAAAATGAGGCTCTCTTTCAAAGTCAAGATCTTGATCAATGTGCAATATAGAAAACTCCTCAATAGATTCTAGGAATATTTTGATTTCAATATCATCCTCAAACACCCTCCAATTCTTGACATTGTCAGGTATAGAGGGTCTATATTTCACTTCTACATCATACATGAGTTTAGGTGGCAGAGGGACTTTGAAATTGCTCACTGAAACAGCCAGAGAATCGGCCATGACATTCTTTTCCCTTGGAATAAAGGAAATGTTGAAAGCTGAGAAAAAAACTATCAATGAGGTCCCATACTTCATTTCTGTAAATTTTGATCCAAGGGTGTTTGGCTTGATAAATATTTTTGATATGCTGGACAATCAACTCAACATCTCCAAACACTGATATCTCTTCAATTCCCATGTCCTTTGCAGCCCTCAAACCCAAAACGAGAGCTTCATACTCTGCCACATTATTGGTGATTTCAAATTCTAATTTGTATGACAGAGATATAGTTTCCTGAGTAGGGGAAACAAAAACTACTCCAGCACCAACACCTTCTCTAGAAGAAGCTCCATCAAAAAACATTTTCCAAACAAAGGTAATTGGAGGGGAATCTTCATAGAGAGTAATGGACTTTCTAATCTCAAGAGGAGGTTTAGGGGCATCAGTGAGCTGCAATAAGCTAGATCCCAAATCAGTATCAAGGGAAAAGATAGGATGAATTTTGGGGTCCGCTTCATCACTGACAATGTAGGCCAACTGAGCTTCTCTATATAGTCTTCTATGATCCCCTCCAAACACAAGAATGGTAGCATATGTGAGGTCCATTTACAAGGTTCCCCCAAGTCTTTTTATCCAATATATTGACAAGATCATGCCAAACTTGGGAGGAACATCAACCACCACGATATCCATGAACACACTCTTCATGGGTAGCTAAAAAAAGGTCACACCTAGATCTTTGATGACCCCAAGACATTGCACCCTCCTTGAATCGAAAGAGTACAAATCATGATAATATTTTTTGATTTCTAATCCGAGTTCCTCCATGACATTTTTGGGCATGAGATTATGAGATACCCTAGAGTCCATCAGACAATTATGAGGCACCTTATCATGTATATTCAATGATGTGTAGGAGGGAGGGGATGAATCATCTCTATCTTCTACCATATGACCTAAGATGACTGCTGGATTTTTGGCTTGGAGGTTTACTGAGTCTGTGGAATGACATGGTGGTTCAGGCTACAACAGCTTAGAGAGGGACCTTTTGAAGCTTTTGTGCTTGACTAGCTCTGAAAGGGGGACAAGGATTCTGATCTTCTGAATTTCTTGCTCAAAGCTAAAGGAGGAAGGGGGCTTCAGAATCTCTCTTACCTTTGGGACAAGGTATTTGGCTATTGGAGGGGGATTCTGAGCTTTCCTTTCTTTGTTGTTGTTTGTTGCATCTTTAGCAGGCTTCTCTACTATGGAAGGATGATCAGGGATGCCAAACTTCCCTTTCTTCTTCTTAGACTGGAGGTTTTATTTATTTGGACTATTATTAATCTTCTCCCCCTTGCTTAGCTCATTTATTGGACTGTTCATGAGGGACTCCTCATGGGCAGATTGAGTTAAATGGGGAAAAGGGGAGGTGTCTCCAATACAATGAATTTTAGGGTCATGCTCCTCTTCTTCCCTCTCGTCATCAATAACAAGGTGTTTTTGAAGGGGGGTTTGAATTTTCTTATCATTTCTGTCTCCGTCCCTTTGTTCCCTCAGCATAATCTGAGGATCATGGTTATTTGGCCTTCTAAAGTTTCCTCTACTATCAACATTTGCAAAATTCTTGTAACCTTGCTTCCCCTCGAATTTCATCTTCTCCATTTCTGCAGACATGGACTTCACCATCTTGGTCAATTCATCTACTTGAGGGTGAGATGTATAAGAACCAGAGGTTGAGGCCTCAGATATTCCTCTTCCTCTGTCTCTGCCAACTTTTCTCCTAAGCCTGACAACTGCTAACACATTGGATTCTACCTCTAGGGTTGCATCTTGCATATGAGTCAGGGAAGTAGCTCTTCTTTCTCTGAGAAGGAGGCAGAAGTCAAGGTCAAAATCACTATCATAAGTAATTTTGGCAGAGGTTTCAGTAGGCTTTATCTCAGCATGGATCTTATTGTACATCTTGTTGAATCTTTTGGAGAAATCGGAGACAGATTCTCCCTTTTGTCTCTTCAGTGATCCACACTATGTGATATAATACATAAAGTTTTTTTTGTCCCCCCACTGCCTCAAGAAGACATCATCTAGAGCTTCAATACCAACAATAGATCTAGGGTTCAAGCCCCTAAACCATTTCCTAACCTCACCATCAAGGCTATGGACAAAGACTCTCATCCAAACATCGTCATTTTCAATATTTAGATTGTCTGCATAACTGTAGAAGGCAACAAGGTTCTCTTCAACAGTTATTTCCTCTTCTCCAGTGAAATTAGGCATATATTTCAGGTAATATCCAGTAGGGAGAGCGTTCATTGGTTGAGGTAAGACCAGGGGGGCATATCTTGCAACCACTATGGCATCCATTATGCTTCTAGGAGGATTAGCACCCGCCACAGGGATATGAGGTGGAGGAGAACCAGGCGGATAAGGTTTCAGAACATGGGAGACTGGAACTGAGCTTCCAAGAGGAAAAGGAAACAACAGAATATTGGGAGAAAAGGCTATCAGACTTGGGGGAACAGATGTTTCCCTTTCTGTGAAATCAGTAACTCTAACAGGAGGAGGAGTGGTAAAGCCTAGGGTAGGAAAATATTCTGAGGTGTTGGGTCTAAACCATGGTACAACTTCGGGAGAGAGAGGAGTGACAAGGCTTTCTACCTCCAATATGAGACAAGGAGGGGAAAACTCAACAGGAACACTCCCAAAATTCAAAGTTCGGGAAACTCCAACCGAAGGTATAACAGAAGGCTAAAAAGCAGAAATTGGAGTTCCTATAGGATAATGAAAATAATCAGAAATACCTAGTTCAGTAGTAGAAGTACCTTGATGAAGGGCCTTTCCCTTTCTGATAATTTTATTTGGGTCAACTTCAGGTGTTTCCAAAGGCATTTGTGGAGTAGAACTCATATGTATGCCTCTAGAAGCCACAGTTGAAACATTGGAGTCGCCTGTGGATTCCCATCAATGGAGTCACCATAGTGGATTTGCCAGGTGCACAGTTGCAATATTGATGTACTGGGTTCTAATGCACCTTTAGAACCAGTAAGCTTTATCGTTCAATCACAGGGAAAATATTGAACTTCATCCCCGAAAATGGTGCCATAAATGTTAGCACCAGGAGTCACCTCTGGATTGCGTCAGAGGTAAACCTGATACCCATCAGTTATGTCACAATGAAATGATTTAAAGGGTGGTCTAATTGATGCAGTCTCAAGATTATATCGCTTAAACTCAGAAAGTTGGGTTGGTGTGCATCTACAAATGTGGTCTTGATCTAACTTTAGTCAGCAAGTTTTCATAGTGGCGAGTAGGCGGAAGAGCATTAGAAGAAAATGTGAAGGCTTGATGTGGACATCCAATCTTCCAGTAGCCTGTTGAGGAAAAGTTTCAGATATAATATCCTCTTAAATCTGAAAACTTCAAGAAACTAAAACACTACGACAATATTGCAATCAAACCTTCATTAAATTACAATCACAACACTCGAGTGGATCATCCATGCCCGAGTTTCATAATTAGAGGCAAAAGAAATGAGAGAGTAACTGACTACCATTAAACAAGAATTCTCAAGTGATAATACACAACCAGAGATCCAGGGGCCTCATCAAAACCTTACAATCGGGAGCTTATCTCTACCATCAACACTAACAAAATATGAGAATGACTCCTATATACTCATAACCAAAATCACAACAACGAGTTCGAGTCATCGCATTGAAGGTGTTACGTCTGCATGTCTCTTGGCAGACTGTGCGTGCAGTCTCTGGTCAAACGCAAAATCTTCCAGACGCAATCATTCTTCAGAACGGGCCTGCAGCTGAGTGGACTAACTAACGGTCATTTCCTGAGCTTTCCATTTATGGTGGAAATGATGTTCAACCACCATCACTCGTTTTAATAACTACTTCCTCCGGATCAGAGAGTTCCAAGTCAAATATGCATCTGAAGGACGTGGCGGTCTCTCATTAGCCTTCGACGACTTCGTTGGACCGCTACAAGGGGACACAGTTGGTGGAAGTGGACAAGGATATGGCGGGGATGACGGGGCGATCGACGTGGAGGTGAGACGAGAGACAACCATATGGACAAACGTGACAGATGGAAGGTGGCCGGGAAAGTGCAGGCAGCAGAAAACGTGGATACTGCACTGGGACAGGTTAGAGGTGAAGTGGCACGAGGTGATGATGTGGGGGCAGAGGAAAGGCCACAGCAGTAGGAGGGATGGGGACCATCTGCCTAGATGGAGGTGAGTGATAGAATACCTGGCAGGAGATGATAGATGGGAGTGATAAGGGGACGTGATCCGAAGGTGGGTGGAGGACAGGTGTGCCATAAGGAGATGAGGAGGGAGAGCGGGTGATGTGATGGGAATAAGAGAGAGATGGGGTGGAGGACAGATGGTAATGGGAGGAAGAAGTGGTAAGGGAGAGTGGTAAGTGGGCTATTCCAGAGGAGGGGGGTGGTAACTAGTTTGGAGAGCGGTGGGGGGGGTCCGAAATGATGAGAACGCGCCACGATAATGGTGGGCCCGATGGGGAAACCACTTTTTGAACCCCCCCCCCCCCATTTTTAAAGGAAGAATGTCGGGAGGGTCTGGTATGGACCACACACTGTAGATATGGGCACATAGATCTTAGCTTCCCATATCTACACGTCGATTAGCACACTCGTGCCTAGGTCCAAAAAACTTTGGATAATGCGATTTTGTGGATTTTTTTCCCATTTTCTTCATTTCTTTCACCAAGGGGCCAACTTCCTAGGAAAAACACCCTTTACAAATAAATGTGATAACAGGGAGGAAAACAACAAAAATATTTCGACACTTTGAAGGAAAAGATCAATACGGCACCAGTATTAGCACTGTCAAATCTTCAACAACCCTTTGAGATCGAGATAGATGCCAGTGGTTATTCCATGGGTGCAGTATTGATGCAATATCGTAAGCCTATCTATTACCACTCCGAAATTTTTAACCAAGTTGTTGTTAACTATCCTACATGTGATAAAGAGTTGTATGCATTAGTTCAAAGCGTAAAGAAATGGAAGCACTACTTGTTAGGGAATGAGACATTCATACATACAGATCACCAACCCTTACAGTACCTCCAAGCACAAACCAAACTGCAACAATATTGACATTACATATGGATGGGTTTCCTACAACAACTTCATTTGGTAATCAAGTACAAAAAGGATATAAGTAACAAGGTAGTTGATATGCTTTCTAGACCTCCTATTGTTGCTTCTATTATTTTGAAGAATACTTCTTTATCTCATGATAGTTATGTGGAACAATATGCCATTGATGGAGATTTTAAAGAAGTATATGAGAAGCTAACCCATGGTGCATAGGTAGAGAACTATTGTCTGCAGGAAAAACTACTCTACCATCTTGGAAAGCTATGTATTCCTACAAGTGAACAAGTCCATGCAATATGAGAAGCTCACACTTCTCTCTTGTCTGGGCATTTTGGGGTAGGAAAAAATATGGCTTATTTGCATAGGTTTTGTTACTGGCCTCAAATGAAATAAATTGTAAATAAATATGTAAAAGGGTGTGTGATGTGTTCTACTTGTAAGCCCACTAATAAAACATTGGGGCTATACTCTCCACTACTTGTTCCATCCCATCCATGGGAAAGTATCTCCATGGATTTTAGAGGGGTTTTACCAATGTCGAAAAGGGATCATGAATGTTTGTATGTTGTAGTGGATAGGTTCAACAAGATGTGTATCTTAATGCCATGTAAA
This sequence comes from Picea engelmannii, assembly GCA_009831015.1. Lineage (NCBI taxonomy): Eukaryota > Viridiplantae > Streptophyta > Pinopsida > Pinales > Pinaceae > Picea > Picea engelmannii. The sequence goes on along the minus strand of ML788136.1, from coordinate 141,273 downwards.
AAGAAGATCATTGATGAGAAGACTACTAATCTCTTCTTTCAATATGTTTGGGTTCACTTTGGGTTACCCACATCCATTATATCGGATCGAGATACTCGATTCCTTGGGGATTTTTGGACAAGCTTGTGGAGAATGATGGACAACAAGTTCAAGAGGAGCACTACTTTCCATCCATAGACCGACGGACATACAAAGGTTGTTAACCGAACAATGGTACTTTTTCTTCGAGGCTACTACAGCAAGCATCCCAACGTATGGGATGAACAAATACCCTATGTACATCATGCTTACAACCTAGCCTTATATTCCTCCACTCAGTGTTATCCTTTTGAGACATGTTTTGGGTACCTACCTAAGGTACCTTTGGACTTTATGTATGAAGAAATAAATGAAGACAGATCCCGCAATTTCATCCAAAGGATCCAACAAGTACACCAAGCAATCAAGGAACATTTGGAGAAAACTCAAGCACAGTATAAATCTCGTCATGACAAACACAGGGTTGATCATCAGTTCCAGGTTGGAGACCAGGTATGGCTTCACATCAACAAGGAAATATTGAAGTGTGAAGGTAAGAAACTCAAGCCCATTTGTTATGGATGTTATAGCAATATTTTCCTCACCGCATGCAATCTTGCACATAAGGCCTTTTTCCATTTCCCTATGCAGACTTGTCATCCCTTTTTGCAAATCCCACAGATAAAAATACAATTTTTACACATATATGCACCTTGACTACTATACAGCATGTGTATACGCAAGTTGCACCACTACAACCCACGTACACCGAGAAATGTGCCCAAAAATGAAAAATGGTGTTGGGTTTCCATGTCACGACAGAAGATCAATGATCCTTAGCCTTCCATATACTGGAAACGTTCTGACTCAGCCCTTCAGTTCGACTTGAAGGCTATAAATGGGCCAATTTCAAGCTATGGAAAATGGGAAGAAAGAATTCAACTTTGAGAGCAAAGTTAATCTGGAGGAATTATTCACTTCACATTGAGTCTGCATCCCTTTATCCTTTAAGTCTAAACACATTGTTCATCCCCCAAGATCTTCTCTTGTTGATTAAGAACTCCATTGTCTCTTTTACATGAGCTTGCCTTTGGTTGAGGATTGAAGTGGTGGAGACCCAGCTGGAAGGAAATTAGTTTCTCGGTTTCGAACCATGCCGACACAGAAGTCTATAACTTATTCACTTATGTTGATTATATCTTAATAGAAATACTCTTTTCTTGTCCAATTGATATCTTGCAAATATTTGAATTATTATTCCATGGGCATATTTGTTATGAATGTTGATGGATTATGCTATTGAATGTGCTAACAACATATATTATCACCATATGCTTGTGTTGCTTGGTTGTTGAGGACTAGTTGTAGGTATATTGCTTTGGGTCAAGTGCTCAACAGTGGACTACATCGAACGTCCAGATGAGGTAGGCCTTTTATCTTGTCTTGCTAGCACATTTGTTTATATAGAATACTTGAGAATAGAGTTGATTTCTGCAATCATTTCCATCTATTGTGGTTTTCCCCTAGACATAGAGAGATTTTCCTCGTAATAGAATTGGCAACCATATTGGGGATTAAATCTTCTTTTCTGGGTTTGGATTGTTTTTCTTCTTAGATTGCTCTTGTTCACATTGAGTTTCTTGTCGCATCATTGCTTGATAGCCTCTGTCCACTCTGGGTCTGAGTCTTTCAACCTTCTCTGTAGCCTAGTTGTGTTTTTGACACATATACATGGGTTTTTTTCTTGACAGTCGCGTATATATGCGTGCTATCTTTCTGTAAGTTGCATACATACGCGCTTTTCCCTTGAACAGTCGCATACATCAACCTTTGTTGCTTGTTTGCTAGGTTTGGTGGTTGTTGGGTAGGCTTTGATGATTCTTGAGTCTTCTTGGGTCTCTCTAGTGACTGTTAAGTGTCTGTGGAATGACGAAAAACCTGTCTTTGGTTGAATTTTTGGGTGGTGCCTTTCTCATCTTCTTTTCATTTTGATTTTCGTTATACATTGGGCTGGGTGTTTTGCTCCTTGGTATCCTACTTAGGTTGTCTCTGTCTATACACAATAGAGTCTTTATATCAAGTTGTTGTTCAATCCTTGCATTTTCATTTTTCTTATATTGAAAATACAAAAATATTAGGCATTTTACATTGATTGGCATTTTGATCTTTTGAGTCTTTTCCATTTATCTTAGTGCATGTAAAGAAATATTGCATTTTTATTTAGAGTTGCAGGATTGAATTGAAAATTGCATTTTTAAGAAGCATATCATTCATTGAAAATTGAAGTTAGGACTTTGCATTGTTTTCATATTCATTTACTTTACTTGTTGAGTCATAACATCACTAGTTTCACAACCGCAACTTTTAAGTAAGCAAGTCCATTGAAATTAACACTATAATTTAAAATTGATTAGTAACGGTTTTATTTTCTAGGGTGCACAAACTAGCTTAGGATTTAGTGCCTTCGAATAGGATTTTGTGAGTAAAATTATCCAAGGCTATTAAATCAACATATGTGTCTAACTAAGGGACTGGAGAAATCCATTGTATAATCGGTAAGATCAGAAGGCTTCGCTTAAAATGGAGTTAATCACAAGGTCGCGTGAGGCCGGTTGAATGGATATCCCCCCAATACCTTCTTAGTGTGAGATATATTTATGGGGATCTATTCATATCTGGGGATCTCGCTAGTGCCTTTACCTCCGTGAGAGGCGATGCTTTCAAGGTTTCGGTCTTTGCTACCTTCCTCATATGGTGGACCTGACTTATGACTACTCACCTGTGCATCAGTTATACAGTGGTTGCTTAGTTTCTTGACTTAGGTTCCACATAGGTTACTTGCATGGGTTATTCTACAGGTACCCTGGGTTAGATAAGGGTTGGACAACACACAACCTTTATGGAGTATTACCTCTCTGGGGGGATCTGATCAACTGATTGTTAAGCCCATGAGGGCCCTTATAACTGATTTTGATACCTCCAATATTTAGGAGTCTCAAGCACCTCTTGGGTGAGACATACCTACTTTAGGGAGGGAGGCCCCTTTTAGCCACTTTACCCTATTTGTGTGCATATTGGTCGTTTTATTATTTTTGGCATGCTCTTTGATTACTAGTTGGCCTTAGGATTTGTTTTTATATCTTGAGTCTTAAGTCATCGTGGATTCAAACCACCTTCCCCACTGATCTCACCGCTTGTTACAGTTACCATCGTATTTCGAGTCTTTGCCTTATAAAAGGTGTAGAGATATTAGACATGGTACACACACCTCCACTTATTAGACTTGTGATTCTACAAGGATGAGTACTGAACTGAGTCATCAATATATTGGGAGTCCCTCGAATCCCACACCTACTATAGTTAATGGCACCCTTTCGTCTCCTACAACCACAATGGTTGTAGTGTCGAAGGCACCTATCATCACTATTGCTTGTCTTATAGTGAACTTTCAACCTATTTCCACGAACCCATTTGGGTCCCTTGGTCACTCATCGGGCTATAATATTCAGTCCATCCCTATGGCCTCTAGTCATTTTTCCTATGGTATACCGAATTTTACTTCACAGTTTTCAAATTCCATCCCAGCTGCTGGCCCTAATGATAGCATTGGACTTGGGGGCACAAATCCTCCTTATAATCCATTTTCGTTTGGTGGCTCTCAGATCCCTAAAATGAATCCTACCATGGGAGGAATTCCTTCTTTTAACCTCGGGTCTAATCCTGTTGCTTCTAGGTGTAGAAACCAACCTGGCAGATAAGCTTACGCTCAAGTTTCATCCTTTACCCTCACCTCCTCAATGTCGATTCTGACCAACACATTTGGCATGACAAATCTACCTTTATCCTTCGGATTCACACCCCGAGGAGGTCAGTTTCACACCTTGGGAAACCCTCAACACGGAGCCACTTTGGTTGGGGGAAGTTTTTATAACCCCCATCAGAACATTCCTAATGGAATGGTGCCCAACAAACCTCTTATGAATCAGCCTAGAGGAGGGTCTTACAATCCTGGACAGGGCCATGGTGCTTACCAGAACCCTGGATGGGTTGCAATTCCCCAAACACAATATTTCCAGGGATCTTGGGGCTAGATGTCGCAACCTCGTCTCCCTTTTCTGGCCACACTCAACTTTCCAGATTTGTCTAAGTTGATGAACGACCATGTGTGTCATGATCCTACATGGCCCCCCATTCCCACCAAGCTTCCTTTGGACATTCCTAAATTTGAAGGAAAGAATGGTGAGTATCTTGGTGATCACGTTACCACCTTTCACCTATGGTGCTCTTCGAATTCCCTTAATGACGATTCCATTTGGTTAAGATTGTTTCAACACACCCTCATAGGGGTTTCCGCGAAATGGTATATCGAGCTACCTAGGGGGGCATATGGGACCTTTAGTTAGATGGTGCTAGTCTTCCTTAACCACTTCCAATTGTCGGTTCGTTACGATGTTGGCCTATAACTTATATCGACCTTACGCCAAGACAAATCCACTCATATCTTGGATCACATCCAGGAGTGGCGTAGACAAAAGAGGTTGATCAAGACTCGCATACCCCCATGTTTTCTATTAGAATGGTTCCTTAAGTCTTTACAACCTCCTATTTCAAAGGATGTTGCTACATCCAGGGTTACATCTGAGGAATAATAAATCTTCAATGCCCAACAGTTAGATATTATATACACTCAGTCTGGGATGTTATACAAGATTATTCCTGATCCATCAAGGTCAAACTATGACCCTAGACAAAATATTGTACCTCATGTCGATGGCATTGTAGGCTTCGCCAGTGTGAAATCAACAAACTTGATGACAAGACATTTGAAAGAGTTGTCTCTAAACCGGTCTACAGGAGGGCCAAATTCATCTATGTCTTCCAGTCCCACTCAGTTGGAAGATGTACATTATGTGCAAGCGTCGACCAGCCCAAATGGTAACCAACAACCAGGCAAGAATAAGAAGAAAGGAAATAATAATAATCACAAGGGTGGGGAGAATAATAATAAACCCAAGGACAATGGTAATAATGAGAGAACAAATAATAATGCTAGTGAGGGCAAGAAAGAAAGGTGTAAGGTGAAATTTCCCTGTAAGCTTTGTATAGACAATCATCTTACTCATTTATGCACCAAAATTGCGGAACCTGGGAGGCTCTTACCTCTACCACCCGCCATGCTGACGAATCATTTTCCACATAACCAACACATGGCCTTGAGTTCCTCAAATGCTGAAAATGTGGTCGATGGAATTCAAAACCCACTAACACAAGACGATGATCATTTGTGTATCAATATGGTCAATTCTCAGGTTAATGTAGCCACATGGCCTTGCGATTACAGTTCTTCACAAACTTTACCTGGTCTAGAATCTCCTACTCCTCCGAAGACACCTTTGTAGATCGAAAAACTAGATCCATTGCGTCGTATTCCTAAAGGAGTACTTAAGCGCTCTACCCACAATCCAAATGCTAGAGCCACCTAGAATTACTCTATTGTTGAGGATCTGGGTCAAACCCCTTGTGTGATGTCGGCCCTGGAGGTACTCCAGACGTGTCCTTCATAGAGGAATGAATTGTTATATGCATTAGGAGCTCTAGACCTCAGTGGCTCAAAAGTTATCAAGTTTGACGTCACAAACATGAAGCCTCACTTACCTTACCATGTGGCATTCCAAATCCAAGTAGGGTACTCAAAGTATACCATCAAACATACAGTTGTTGATGAAGGCACTGCATCATGTGTGATGTCCCTGATCTATTGGAAAGATCTCATCTCTCCGACCCTCTCTCAATCTTCGGCCATGTTGACTGCTTTTGACAGTCGTTCCTTCTGCCCTCATGGTATTCTTCCTGCCTTTCTGGTCCAAATAGATGGGAAGATGGTAGAGGTGGATGTCGAGGTGGTTGATGCGCCCCTCGATTATAAATTATTAATAGGACACAATTGGACTTATTCTATGACTGTCGTTGTATCGCCTGTATTCCACACTCTTTGTTTTCCTCACGATGGAAAGATCGACCAACTATCCTTTGCGTATACTATCCCCAATGAATTTGTTGGACCGTCGATTCCCATGGTCAACAATTCTCAGCCAAAAACTGACAATATCAGTGTTGGAATGTATTCATCCCTTATGGGTACCTTCGACTTCATGGCATCGATTCACCATGTTTATGCCATGTCTAGTACGCTCGTTTTGTCAGAGAGGTTCGTTCCTTTCCACACTTCCTATTTTAACGATCGTTGGACCCTACCTTCCTCGACTTCATCTTGTGAAGGTCAGTCACATGCTAGAATGGCCATGCCACTATTGGAAGTAGAGATAGCATATCAAGTTTTTCTTGACTCTTCCACCGATCCCGATCCTATTACCTCGTCGACGGACGAGGAGGATCCTGTTCTTAAGCCCATGTGGGCCACTTTGTTTTCTTGTTCACATGACTGCCTCAATGAGACTTTGCCCTCAAATGAAGCTATCATCGAATCCATGAATGGTTCTGACAAACCTTGGGATGATATGCATTATCGCTCTTATTTTCTCCCAAAGCTGGCCAGAATTGAACAAGATGACTTTCGATCTACTTTGAGCTAGATAGTCGGTCATGCTGTAGTTCCATTTGATACGCATGAAATTTATGCTAAAGGAAATATGGTGAGTATCTCTCCTACCATCATGATCGATATCTCTCGTACCCATGGAAAAATTGAAAAAGTACATAGTGGTGCAGATTGTTCACCAGAAGAAATCCTGATCTACATCGAGCTCTTCAAGGAATTCCGAGATGTATTTTCTTGGTCATATGAATAGATGTCAGGAATCAACCCTCAAATTATTGAGCATGAGATTATAAATTATCTGGATGCTAATCATGTTCGAAAACATCTTAGAGTTGTCAATCCCCGGAAGGCCCCTGCTATTAAGGCAGAGGTAGAGAAACTACTTAATGTTGGTTTTATCTACCCGGTTCCCTTGACTGAATGGGTATCTAATCTCGTTCCTATGAATACAAACCAAGGAACCATCCGTGTATGCATGGACTTTCATGACCTGAACAAAGCCTATCCTAAAGATAACTTCCTGACACCTTTCATCGATCAGATTCTTGACGAGTGTGCGAGAAGCAAATTTTTTTCTTTCATGGATGGATTTTCAAGTTATAAACAAATTCAAATTAAACCCGAGGATCAACACAAGACACCATTTATTTGTCCTTGGGGTACTTTCACATACTGGAAGATGCCTTTCATCCTTAAAAATGTTGGAGGAACCTTCCAACGTGCTATGACCTTCACATTCTACGATCTTAAGCATATAGTCGAAGCTTATCTTGACGATCTTGCTACTCACTCTTGTAAGAGAGTGGATCACCCTAAGCACCTTTGACTATTTTTTGAACGATGTCGTCATTACAGAATCCAGTTAAGCCCTCATAAATGCATCTTTTGCGTTAGGTCTGGACGTATTTTGGGATTTTTAGTCTCAAAGACTAGGATCATGGTAGATATGTTAAAGGTTGAGGAAATACTTTGGTTGCCTCCCCCGTGCACTATTTGACAAATTCAAGGTTTACAAGGGAAAGCTAACTTTTTACGTCGGTTTATAGTAAAATATGACAATATTACTAAGGATTTCATGCATCTTTTGAAGAAGGACACCCCTTTTATCTGGGATGCGTAAGCCCAAGAATCCTTCGATGCTTTGAAGAAAGACTTGGTATCAGCGCCTCTGCCGAAGTCTCCTGACTACAGTAGGGATTGCTTGCTTTATATCTTTGCGTTTGAAGAGATGATTGGTATGGTTTTGGTTCAGGAGGATGATGATCTCCGCGAGCACGTCATATACTATCTTAGTCGAAAATTAGTCGGTCCCGATTTAAAATATTCTCACGTTGAAAAGCTATCTTTGGTTGTCGTTCACGCAGTCCAACGATCACTCCATTATATATTGCTTTGAAAAACTATTGTGGTTGTTGATATCAATCTGTTTCTATATGTCCTTACCAGGCGTATCATAAGGGGAAAATATAATAAATGGATTTTCATTTTACAATAATTCAATCTTGATTTCACTTCTACGAAATCTAAGAAATCAGTAGTATTTGCAGAGTTAATATCCGACATCCCATGATTGGACAAAGATGTTATTCATGTCGATTCTTTTGCAGATGAACACATTTTCCTTGTCTCGTCATTTGACCCCTGGTATGGATACATTGTTCTCTATCTTCAAACTTTGAAGTCCCCTCAGCATCTCTCGCGAGATGACTGATGATGTGTATGATACCAAGCTAAGAATTACATTATCGTTGATGACACTTTGTATTGTCAAGGAATAGACAATATCATGCATCATTGTTTAAGTCACGAAGAAGCTGAGACAGTTCTAAACAATTTCCATAGTGGAGCTTGTGGTGGTCATCTATCTGGGCTTGCGACAACCCAGAAAATTTTGTGAGCCAGTTATTTCTGGCCATCTATCTTTAAATATTGTGTTGAAGCTATTAAGAAGTGTCACCCCTGCCAGGTGTTCACTCAGAAAATGCGCTCGCATCCAGCCCCTCTTCATCCAGTCATTACCATCGACCCCTTCACCAAGTGGGGGGTGGACTTTGTGGATTGCAACCCAACTTCGACTGGGGGGAATCAACACATTATCATGGCCATAGACTACTTAACTAAGTGGGTTGAAGCCATGCCTACAATTAAATCCGTTGGGAATTGTCTCCTTCTTTGTATTCAATCAAATTATTGCCAGGTTCGGTATCCCAAGTGATATTTGTTAGAAAAACAGGACCGCGGAGTAATAAAATAAAACAAATGTAGAAACAAAACACAGAAGACACACAATACAAGAGAGACATAGATTTACGTGGTTCGCCCAGTGTGGGCTACGTCCACCAGAGAAATTTCCAAGTCCTTCCTTTATTATTATCCAGCAAATGAAGGGATACAACCTACAGCAAAACCCGTTGTAACTTCCTCTTCTTTCTCTCACAATCTCCTCTCTCAGAATACAATATTCACCATCAACCATAGTCGCTATACATTTCCCTCATAAAAGAGGGTTGTCTTCTAGGGAAAAAAACCCTAACATAATCTCTATCGTTAGATCTGCGACCTTATAATGAACGATCCATATTTACAATGAAATTACAATATACTTTTACAAGGCAATTTTTGCTCCAGGGGCTTCGCCCCCGAACCCCCGTTGGGGGCCCGCTTACCCCCATACCCCCCAGCTGGGGGGATAGCCCCCCCGGACCCTACAGAGGGGGTACCCCCCTCTGCACTCCCCCGCGTGGAAGAGTGTACATACTTCTGGGGTGTAAATACTTCATGGGGTATAAACACGGCTGAAATCAAGGACCTCTAAATCAATAAGATAATCAGGCTCCACAACCAACAAGATTGTCACTTTCATAATGAAATGATGGAAGAGATAGCATCCAAGCTGGGGTTTAAGAATGGTAATTCTTCCCCTTACTACCCCCAGACAAATGGATAGGTAGAGGCCATCAACAAATCTCTCAAGACCATTTTGCAAAAAATTGTCAGCCAAAACAAATATTACTAGCATATTATGTTATATCCCACACTCTGGGCATACCGAACCTCGGTTAGGACTACCACTAGATTTTCTCGTTTTTAGTTAGTACACGGTGTGGAGTTGATCTTACCTATTGAATGTGAAATCCCTTCTCTTATATTGGGAGTCACACTCCTCCTTGACACTTTCGATGCCGAGTGATTCCTTGTACACCTAGAGATCCTTGACGAGCAGCGTTGAGAGGCCTCTATGGCTATTGAGGCTAATAAAAGACATGTCAAGGTCCAATATGATAATTTTGTATGTCCTCATTTGTACGCTGAGGGTGACTTGGTATTTTTATATGATCAATCCAAAGAATCGTTGGGGGTAGGCAAGTTCAAGCCCATGTGGCACGGTCCCTATATCATGTGACATGTCTTAGAAAAAGGAGCTTATGAGTTAGAATGTTATGAAGCAAACATGTTAGCCAAGCCTAGGAATGGGATATACTTGAAAATATATTACGCTTGAGCCCCAAGCTTGGGCATAACTCTATGTATACTAATGTAATTTAGTGTATATATCTTTTCCCTTTGTTTTTGTCTTCAGCTTGCTTATCGAGTTTTCCCTTGGTTGGAAGATGTCAATAGAGTCTTCGGTCTACTTAGGATTCACAGATGGAGCCAGTTATCATACACAAAACTTGGCTTCCGCCGCTTGGGTGGTTTACTCACCCGAGGGTCTACTGGTGTCTTCAGATGGCGTATGCTTAGGGCCATCCATGAATAATGTGGCCAAATATAGCGTCATTGTATAACTTTTGCGGGATGTCATTTTACATGGTATTCACTCTTTGAAGGTTCACTTGGATTCCCAGTTAGTAGTATGTCAGTTGAATGACAGTTATCATGTGTGTGATCCTACGTTACTCCGACGATTCCTACGGGTACATCTTTTAGAGTGACAGTTTTATTTTATTACTTATCATCACATACCTAGGAGTTCAAATTATGTATCTGATGCTTATGCTAATTTTGTTTTAGATTGGAATTTGTCACATTGCTAAAGCAAAGAAAACAATCTCATCAATGTACACATTGTAATATAAGTAAAGTCGAAGACCCCTGTTTTATATATATTTAAAAAAAATATGATGTTTATAGTACAAAATTGGGGCTAACACCCTCAATACACATATACAACCGATAATACAAAATCCATGACATATACACCTGTGGTGTCAGATGTGTGTCACAATAAAAAACTACGACATTTGTGAGACACCGAAAGAGTCGCACCCAAGCTCTGGGAACACCAGCCACTTGTCGTTGCATGGCCTCCGACAGATCCTCTACCTGAACCATCAGAATCCTATGTGTCAAACGCGACAGGTTTCCCTGCATGTTTTGAAGGACTCTCTTTGCTTCTCCTCCCGCTGCCTCATCTCCACGGTGCCTTCGATGATGTCTTGGAAGCCCATCCAATCATTGCAGACCTACGTCTGCGACACACAAAGTGTCTAGTTAGTACGTAAACATCATCCTAAAATATTTTTGTTTTCCTATACAAAAATACAAAAAAATGAAATATTTAAAAACTTTGACATACCTATGTCCCCGTAGGTGGTCCTTGGTGGCAATGTCATGTCAAGGTCCCCTCTAGAGTCGATCCCTGCATAGGGGTAGTCATCAAGAGAAATGACCTATCGTCTCCACTAGTAAAATAAATCATCATTGTAGGATGTGGGCACCCTACCTCCCCTCTGTCATCTCATTGCCTTGTTCCACCATGACATGGCTGGATCGTGAGGTCCTCGAGGAATGATGTTGACTCTAGGTCCCAAACCTAGAACCCGCTCGAAGAAAAAGGTACACAAGATAGATTCAAACCCGAAGTTCCTCTTGTCACCCTCTTTGCATTATGTCAACTGGCTTTTCATATTAGCCTGCAATGAGGTGCACCAATCATACACCTTGGTCTCAAGCACTCTACAAAATATAACATGAGCGGCCTCGATGCCTAGTACATTGAAGTCGATCCTGTGATCATGGTCAAAATGAGGAAAACAATCTTGAGGATGAGATTGTTTATAGCTCAGATGGGGAGTTGACTTCCGACCTTCTCGGTCCCTAATATATAGTGAGCGTCTATGTACTCTTTTATATTCATACCGCTCCCAGCTCCCCGGGATTTGAATTTCACCATGTCACCCTGACGTGAAAACCCAGTCAATAAATATATATCCTTGACTTCAATTGATGCAAGAACATCTCTCTACCTCAACACGTGCCAACAGATTAGCACGAGTGGTGTGCATTCAAGGAAGGGAGAGGCACCGCCCTCTCATTTTTCTTTCAAGAATCTAAATCGTGATTAAGGAAATTAATGCTAACAGGTTGGAAGAGCCAAAGTTTTGCCTTTGCACAAGTTGGAGATAAGGTCGTCATTAAGTGGTTGATAGTAGGAGGGATCTGCATCTGATATGGATCATATTTCCATCATTGTAATATGCCCATTAGAGAGGCATTTTGAATGGTGATTAGACACCACTATCTTAGCTTGGAGGGAAGCTCGTTGAGCCCTTCTTGTATAAACTCTTGTATTGTTTCAAGTAGAGCATGCATATGATATAGGGAGAGAAACACAGAGAGTTGAGACTTAGTTGCAGTTCAGAATCGTGTATTGTAATGGACATTCCACCATTAATATAAAGTGACATTTTTTCATATTTATCAATTTCTATGTCATAGATGTTTTGTTGTGAATGTCATTCGTATGCATTTGAGTTGTAGATGTATGTTAGAAATCATCTGTAGGGATAGAATTATAATATTCTATCTGTGAGTGTGTTGGATTAAGTCTGATTCTCAAGGCTAAGTGCAAGGAGTGTGCAACATAGGGTGTAAACTATGTGAGTCGACGTAAGGAGTGCATGTCTAAACTTGGTCAAGTCAGAAGAGAAGCTGTCAGGAGGGCACACCAGGATAATTCATAGACTCGAGAGGAAATTTCAAGGTGGTTGGGTACCTTGGAAATAAATACTATGTAGGAGGAAACACAATGCAGAGTTACTAGATACTCTATAACATTCTGTCAGGAGGGCATAGAGCAGGTATGAGAGCATACAAGAGAAACACATTCTGAAGTGTTGGAATCCTTAAGAAAACCACAGGGTTGTTGAACACTCTGAGGAAGGAAGTCTTTGCAAGAGTGCATCGACAAAGGAAAGGAGATGCCTTAAGACTTCTGGAAGGGCTAAGGGAGAGGTTGTCGAAAGTCTTAGACGAGTGGAAGGAGTGCACCAAGGATACAGTAAGTTCATCTTACAAGCTCAGGAGGAAGGGAAAGAAGTTGCCAGGAGGGCACTAGAAATTACACTGAAGGATGCGGAGGAACTGAGAACCTCAAAGGTTTCAAGCCGAGCAAAGTCATAGAAGAATTTTCACAAGACTCTACAAGGAGTGCAGAGGAAGGTCAAGAACAGTCTAAGTCTCGAGAAAAAATTGTGCTAAGTGTGCAAGGAGGTCGATAACTTTCTGAAGTCCCGAAGACTCTGAAATTGTCCATCGCTAGGAGGAGACAAGTGGTAGAATATCAAAAGATCCGGGAGTTGGAGCTCTGGGAGGTTTGCCAAGAGAAAAAAAAGATCTTTGCGAAGTCACAAAGAGCAGTTTGAATCTAGACCATTGAATCTAGAGGGTACACATGGAAGTGATCCACTGATTCAGAGGAAGAGTACTCCAGAAGATATCCGAGGAGGATAGTGAGAGACTCCCGAAAGCTGGAGTCCAAAGAGATCACAGTCATCGATTGGAAGGACGAATGAGGACCATTGATTCTCATGTGTTTAAGTTCATCGATTCAGAGTTTGGGAACGTAAGAGTTGGTTTTCGTGAGAAGAGTTGAAGCCCGAAGCCTGAAGCACTTTGTGTGATTGAACCCCAGAACACAGCCTGAGGTCACATCATAGAAAGGGCCTGGCATAGAGAGATAAGTTTCACCGCCAAATTTCTTCAAGGGGCTAAGAAGAGAGTTGCGGGGGTTGAGAGGACCCGCACTTTGGAGAAATAAGGACCTGTGGTAGAATTTTTTGGGTTCCAGTAGGGAGACGAAGATTCAATCCATCTCAGGTGTTCTTCGAACGATCCTAGACTAGGAGGTCATGCAACCACAAAGGGGATGGGGTTTGTGGCATCAATCCTTATGGTTGCCCATCAAGGATGAAGCTCTCACTGTCTGGATCCCAGTAATCCACGAGCAATTGTAGAAACCTCATATAGGCCCTCATCCCTTTGAGTGCCCAAAAATTGTAGAACCCTCATATTTTCAAGGCCATTTGGGCCCCCATATCTCTTTCCACAATAGCATCTACCTCCTCATGTTCCCTTTCCCTCCATTCTAGCACCATCCTATCAGAGAAACATCAATTTTTGAGTTACCAACTATCAAAAACTTTGTTTACGGACTTGTACATGGGATGCAATATTGAAAATCATGTATAGTGCTAAGTACACATGATCTTCATTTTACATAGTCGTGTATAACCTCCTGTATACGTGATCCGATGAGTGGTAGCTCGCATACACCTAAATACCTAATTTGCACCTTAAATAACTCAAATTTTGAAACCTAAATAAAAAATGTAATCCACTAGAAAGGAAGAGGAGGAGAAGAGGAATTACCTGGTCCAAACGGTATCTGATTCCTTCACTCGACACTCTCGCAATCACAAGTTGAAGATCGAAGGTAATTTGGTCCAAATTTCACTATTTGGGTAAAAAAGTCAAATGACATAGTAAAGTTTGGTTTTTGTTACTATTTATAGCAGTTTTTACCCATTTTACATAGTTTTGAATCGTATTTTTGCCTCATGGACTAATACAACAGTGGATTGAGTTGATTTTTTTAGTTTTTGCCAAGGCTTCTTGCGGTTTTTAGCGTTATGTTGACCGTACATAACTTTGGACAGGTATTTTCGCTACCCAGCATATAGGATAGGTATCCATTCCATCGTGCACATTTTCATAGTCCTATAACTGTCACTCACATGCATTAGGTACGAACCCATTTGTTAGTGACAAAGAACCCTCCATAAGTTATAAGACATATCGTTATCAAATGGTAGAGACTTACCAAACATGGGTACCCTAGTTAGATCCTCTACTCCATTTGGTGCCCATGGCGAGATTTTTTTCGTAAGACTATGAGTCCCTTATAGCTAATATATGAATTTATGTTGAGGCTCATTTCTCACTCATAAACATGTTGACCTATACCTCGAGGACTCCTAGTCGAGTTTGTTTTAATCTCTTTTCTAACTCGTTTTTAAAAAGAGAAAAGATTGTCGAGTGAACTTGCCTCTTTCACACTCATAAATGAGATTTGAAAGGACATCTATTTGGTACAAGTTTATCCCTTTTTCAAACCAAGTAGACGACGATTGTGAAAAAGGACATTTTTTGGCGTTAAGTTGTGACTGCATCTCATTCCCTTGCTTGCAGTATTGAGCCTATAGTCAATTCTCGCTTTGCATTATAAACCATTTTCCTCAATAGTTTTTCATTCTCAACCAAGCAGATCCTCATTTATATCCTTCACAATTTGACACCCTATACCCAGGAAGGAACATTCCCCCGAGTCTCCATCTCCCACATTCACCTCCTTGCATTAAGCATAGGTATGTTCCATTGTTGGAACTATTTTTTCTTACTTGCACCACTTGTTTCCTCCTCTGTATCATAGCATTCATTTGACTATGAAAAAACAAAAAAAGATAGGCAGGAAGGGAGTATTATCTTATATTGGCAGCAGTCGTGTCGCCTTTGAACAGAGAAAATTTTTATTGAGTCCACTTGTCATCATAATTTTGGGTTTAGCATGGCCTTAGGAATTTGAGATCGTTACAGAGAGTTTTCTTTTTCGACTGGTTACTCTTCCAGTCCCTATGGAGAATTTTATTGATGCCTCCTGCATCTCATGGTTTCGTCATTGAGTCTATGCTGCTAGAGTCTTCCATATGTCTCATGCTCTTGTTCAAAGGATGTGCATCAAACTATGTCGGCCATTCCTCAGAATTCTCGACTTTGCATGTCGTCCATACCCTCAGTTTGTCTCAGAATCACATGATGTTATAGTCCTATTACACACCCTGGTCCTACTTTCCTCATTGGTAGGTAACCTTGAACCCAACAGTCGACATTTCATCATTGGTCCTTGACTAGGTGGTTTCTCTTGTGTTAGACAATAAGACATCTATTCGCACATTGGGATTCTTGCAATGTCTTGGATGCCATTATCCTTATTGGTGGTTTCCTTGCCTTTGTCAACAGTTTTCATTATTGGTTTCTATTTAGAGGGTATTTTTCATGTATCGCTTGCACTTGGCACATGCGAACGACGCATAGGGTTGTTGTTTCATGAACATGTTCTTTGTACAATTTCCTCCAAATCATGAAGCTCCTGCTTTGTACCTCATGTTGAATGATGAGAGATGCCTTAAGGCTCTCCTTTTAGCGAGTCTCCCTCCATTGACTTCAACTCATCTATTCTGGAAATGAGACCTAGAGTCCCATGAGTACTTATAGGCTTGCAGTCATTAGTGGCAAGTTCTCTCACCATCGACAGTTGGGAATACATCAATGTCTCTTGATCGATGGATTCTTCAAGTGTTCAACCGCGACTCCTTTATTCACACTTGTAAGTATGTACTCGGTGCCTTGATACCTACTTTCATCATCATAGGTTGTCTCACGTTTGTTAATGGTATACCTCAATGATCGGTAATCAAACGAAGTCTCATTGTGTTCGACCTCAACTCCTTTATTCACACGATGTAGACTTGCACCTTTGGCGGATTGTGTAGAATACTTGAAGACATCAGTATGTGGCCACAACTTGCCTGAGTTGTTGCTTCCTTTTCATTGGACCAGTATCTGTGTGACTTCAGTGATCTCGGGAGCTCAGATTGTAATCCATTGTATATAGATATCTTCATATTGATTTTGAGACTAGTTCTATTGGGCCTTGTTCATGACTATGAAAACCTTTGGCATGTAACCGCATTTGTATTTGCCTATTCATGGCCATGGAAAGTTGTTTTTTATATTTTCACATGGATCTGCAATGTAATTCAAACTGGCAACCATGTATGCAAAGTCAATACATATTGTAATGAGCAACTAGTTCTTCTAGCTAGGTCCCCATTACTCCACTTATGGGTTTTTTATAATGTATTTCGGCCATCGCAGATACTCCTCTGACCTCACACATTAGGGGGCATATGTTATAGTGATATTTTCCTCACCCCATGCAATATTGCACAAAATGTCTTTTTATGTTTCCCTATGCAAACTTGTCATCCCTTTTTGCAAATCAAAAAGCTAAAAATACAATTTTTCCACATATACACACGTTGCCTACTATACACCATGTGTATATGCAGGTTTCACCACTACATCCTTCATACATTGGGAAATGTGCCAAAAAATGAAAAATGGTGTTGTGTTTCCATGTCACGATAGGAGATCAATGATCCTTGGTCTTCCATATACTGGAAACGTTTCGACTCGGCCCTTCAATTCCACTTGAAGGCTATAAATGGGCCAATTCCGAGCTATGGAAAAGGGGGATAAAGAATTTAACTTTGAGAGAAAATTTACTCTGGAGGAATTATTCACTTCACATTGAGTCTGCATCCCTTTATCCTTTAAGTCTGAACACATTGTTCAACCCCCAAGCTCTTCCCATGTCGATTGAGAACACCATTGTCTCTCTTACATGAGGTTGCCTTTGGTGGAGGATTTAAGTGGTGGAGGCCCAGTTGGAAGGAACTCAGTTTCTTGGTTACGAACCGTGCCGACACGAAAGTATGTAACTTATTCACTTCTGCTGATTATATCTTAATAGAAATACTCTTTTCTCGTCTAATTGATATCTTACAAATATTTGAATTATTATTCCATGGGAGTATTTGTTATGAATGTTGATCGATTATGCTATTGAATGTCCTAACATCATATCTTATCACCATATGCTTGCCTTGCTTGGTTGTTGAGTAATAGTTGCAGGTATATTTCTTTGGGTCAAGTGATCAACAATGGACTTCATCGAATGTCTGTATGAGGTAGGCCTTTTATCTTGTCTTTCTAGCACATTTGTTTATATAACATACTTGAGAATAGAGTTGATTTCTGTAGTCATTTCTGTCTGTTGTGCTTTGCCCCTAGCTATAGAGATATTTTCCTCATAACAATGGACCCTTCACTATTTTGGAGAAAAGTGGTACCAATTCTTTTCATCTGGATCTTCCACCTTATATGCAGATTTACTATAAATGTAGAGAACTTGAAACTTTTTGAACCTCTCATGATCATGGATCGAGATGAGGAAGTTTCAATACCTTCAGTTGATGAGTTTTCTCCTAAGTCCTTGGATGATTTAAAGGAAGATATCATCCTGGATAGAAGGATGAGGAATTCATGCAGGGGTGATGTTGATTATCTTCGAGTAGGCTTAAAGGGCACACATCCAAGCAAGGCAAAGTGGAATGAGAAGGACAAGGTGAGGGAACTCTTCCCTGACTTGTCTGTTGATTAATGAAATCTTTTGGTGGTCCAAAAATCTCTCAGTGGGAAGGCGTGATAAAAAAAGGATCCAGAGAAGACTAAGGACATCTAGAACTCACAGAAGCAACTCAGGAAGCTAAGAATGACCTCAACATATAGAGAAAGGGTGAAAATTCAAAGTTCTTAAAACTCAGTGAAAGTGGCATCATTGTGAAGGGTGCGTGCAAGATTTCCAACAACACAAACGACTCATCAAACAGAGTTATGAATCGAAAGATATTCGCGATCAAAGTTTGGTCAACCTAGCCCAATCAACACGGGATGAGTCAGCATCCGTACCACTGATGTTAGCATCAGTATGGATGATATCAACATTTGTACAACATATGTGGCACGCACAGGAGGTGACATGTGTCATGTTGATGTGGCAGCACTAGAGGCAGCCATGTGTCACTCATTTTTGGCATTTTTGGGTCATTTCATGGACTAGTAAAAATGTGCCATGTGGCAGTCCATACATCCATGTGGCAGATCGTATAGTGACGTGGCAGGCTGATGTGGCAACTGAGGTGGCAGATCATATGCTAACATGGAAGGTGAATGTACAGGTGGTTGACGTGGCTCAATGGTTGGCTGCCACATGGCCTAGTCATGGGCTTCCACGTGGCACTCAGAAAATTCCCAATGAGGGCTCGAGATTGAAATTCCAAAAATAAAAAAAAGTGTGTCAAGTCCGCAAAATTTGGAAGAACCCCATTAGATCTAGTGACCCAATAGACATATTCAAACTACCTCCAAGTTGGCGGAACCACTATGTATATATATGCACATACGTTATAACCAACACCCAAAAGGGGAGGCCCACGGGCTCGACTCCAGGACCTCCCCCACTATATACGCCTTAACAATAGCTCTACCAACCACTAGTCCAAATGACCTCCATTGTTTACAATGTCTGAATTATTATTTAAAAATTTAAATTCAAGTAGTGCAAGAGGAGGCACATGACGGTATGACCGAGGACGTTTTACAAGGGAATTTTTGGAATTAATTGTAGGTTGCAGGGCATGAAAATTGACACAGAGTTTATATTGGGCCTGGGAGTGCTAGAGTCGGATTCAGGCGTGGAGATAGTCAGTTTTGGGTAATTTGACACCACCAATTCAATAGTGTTGCATGTTTTCTGATCTGTGCAAAGCTTCTGCAGCTTGATTCTAGAATGAGGTATACTTATGTATTTTGCCAAACTCTTTTGTTGAGTTAATAAAAAGGCCTACCCATTTGAGAGAAGGACCCGAAGACGTAGTTCACTAGGGACGAACTGTGTTATCAAGTTTGTGTGTTCAGATTTGATGCTTATGTCTCTTCATTATTGAGCTTTTCCTTCTTTAATGGTGCACTTTAATTTATGTTCATTTAATAAAATTCTTTATAAGTCACTTTGATGAAAAGATCCTGAATCACCTATTTTGATATTTATGAATTGGGAAAAGAAATTTCATGTGCACATGGATGCATCAGGTATTTCCCTAGGATCCATCTTAGCACAACCAGGAGATGGAACCATGGATCATCCCATCTACTTTGCTAGCAGGAAGTTGTCGCAAGCTGAACGCAACTATACAACCACAGAAAGGGAGGGTTTGGCTATGATTTATTCTCTACGTAATTTTAGAAATTACTTCCTAGGCTCTCATTTTAAATTTTTTATTGATCATTCCACGTTAAAATATCTAGTTAAAAAGCCTGTCTTGGAAGGAAAAAAATTTCGATGGTTGTTATTGTTTCAAGAATTTTCATTTGAGGTGATCATCAAACTTGAAAGATGCAATGTTGATCTAGGTGGATATAGGTGGCCACCCACCTTTTCCAGCTAGCTCAAAACAACTTTCTGACAATTTTGGTAATTTACTATTTTTAGTAGTTTTTTGGGTCCTGAACTTCCAGAGTCGTTTTGAGGCCCTAAACGACGTTTTTTTGGGTATCTTGCGATCAGGAAATTATCACGAAAATTTTGTCAACAATTGTAGTCCTTGTATAGATATTTCCAACGGGATATCGTACGCCTAAAACGAAGATTGTATGAAAAAGTTACGACCCTGGGAAGTTGATGTATTGACTTACCCAAACGAGGCCAGCATGACTTTTGGCGCTTCATCTCCTAGGGTTAGGTTTTTGGATGTCTAGGGTTTTTTACACTAATGTTTATTGTAAAAAGGCCTTCAGAGCCTCATTGTAATCATCTTCTTACAAATGAGTGCAACTATCACATATCTTCTCAGAGAAAAACCGCCACGAATCCAACAAGCTTTTTTTCCACTACATTTTACGGTTTCAGATTATTTCCTTGTTGAATGGAAAACCAATTTTACTGTATCTCTGTTATTTTGTGTTAAGGATCTATTAATAATCTGTAGTCATTCCATTATTCTCATAAAATCTAGATCAGTGGTATCAGAGCAGTCTACTCCTTGTCATCTTAATGCATGTCCCCAACGAGGTCAGAGTACAAAGAATTGGGTCTCGAGCTTGTTTCTCTTGAGGACCAAATCTCTCACATGCCCAATCGACCTCTCATGGAAGGAGAAAAGAAACATGATGGGACAGGATATCCTTTCAAAATGTTTCTTGAGGAAGCCATCACTCAATAGAGGAATGAGATGATGGATAGTTTCACACAAATGCTTTGACAACTACCAACAGGAGACACATTTTCTTCGAGCAAAGGCATCACCCCCTTTAAGGTACAAATAAAATTCGATATTCCTGTATTTGAAGGTCAGATAGACGCAGACGGTGTAGAAAAGTGGTTGAATCTACTAGAAGGGTATTTTTCTGTCCATAACTTTTTTAATAGAGAAAAGATCACTTTTGCGCTCCTCAAAGTTGTTCCCAATGTCAAGGATTGGTGGGAAAATTTCTGTGAGCAAAAGGAAAGAGAGGAACCCTCATTATTTACAGTCACGACCACCTGGGAATCATTCAGGGATGCTATTAAGGAACAATACTACCCTATTGGACATTATGATGACTTGTATACCAAATGGACCACACTGCAGCAAGAAAGAGACCAGGCAGTGTCAGAGTTCACAAATATCTTCCATACCTTGCGCACCAAGTTGGGTATCAAATATTCAGAGAAACATCTGGTGATCAAGTATCGCAGTGCTCTACATGGATACATCCATACCAAAATGGAATTTCTAGACATCTTTTCCTTGGGTGTGGCCTACTGATATGCCATCAAAATCAAGCAGAAGATCAAACAAAAGACGCGACAATTTGGGCCCTGGAACCCCGCACAGCAAAAGCCTAGAAAGGGTGGACCCAACCCACAAAACAAAGGACTGAGAAAAGATGGATAGTATCAGGACAACTAGTCCAAGCCACAAGCAAAGGACACCGGAAAGACAAAGAAAGATACCGGGAAGTGGTACTACTTCCATAAGAGCCCCTGGCATAACACTATTGACTGTCGCTCAAAGCAGTCGTTGGTGGCCGAAGTGAAAGCCTCTGAATCAGATGTGGGTTCTGACTCTAAGTCAGAACCCGAAAGGGGAAGATAGATCATTGACATGAAACCCAGTGCCACCATTGTTACCAGCAAGCTACAAACTGATGAACCATACAAGCAAGAAGAAGGAGAGTGCCTCCTCCATTCACAGATGTGGGTAAAAGGCACCTCGCTACACTTCATCGTTGATAGAAGTATCCAGAAGAACCTCATCTCAGTAGAGGTTTTCAAGCGGTTGGCCCTGTCAACAATGCCACACCCACAACCCTACACCATTGGATGGCTCCACCAAGGAAGCGATCTATACCTCAGCCAACAGTGTGGATTGTCATACGGTATCAAGCCCTTCAAAGATGAGGTATTGTGTGATGTTGCTCCTCTCAAAGTTTGTGATGTTATTTTGGGCCAATCTTATTTATGGAAATGTCATGTTGTATATGAGTCTAGGCCTCGTAGTGTTATTATTACTTTGAACAGGAAATTGTACAGGATACCCGAAACAGTCCCACCTAGTGCTATTTCCTTGATCTCTTCCAAGCAATGTAGTAAGGTCATCTCTCAGATGGGGAAGTTTGTCTTCTTCGTGATTTGCTCTTGAAATAAAAGAAAGATCACAACCACATCTAGGGTCTCTATGGCCGACCTCTCCACACAACTGAAGCAAGTAGATAAGGTCATCGAAGAATACTCGGATATATTCTCCTCACATACCGAGGTACCTCTACACTGTCAGGTCAAGCACCCCATCGATCTGACCCTCAACGCACTGTTTCCCAATGGGCTAGTGTATTGTCGTTCTATGTTAGAGAATGAGGAGATCAAGTGACATATCCAAGATCTTCTCCACAAGGGGCACATCCCTCCCATCTCATCACCTTGCCAGAGCCCAATCATGTTGGTACAGAAGAAAGATGGAACCCGATGACTCTGCGTTGATTACCGATCCCTGAATAAAATCACAATCAGAAATTGGTACCCAATTCCTCGAATCGATGACCTCATTGATCAACACACGAGGGGGAAATAATTCAGTAATATTGATCTGAAGTTTGGCTACCACCAGGTCCTGATAGAACAAACAGATGTATGGAAGACCGTCTTCAAGTCAAACGAAGGCCTTTTTGAATGGTTGGTCATGCCCTTTGGTTTGACAAATGCTCCAACCACTTTCATGAGGATGATGGAAGATATCTTGTGACCATTCACCAATACTTTTGTAGTGGTGTATCTAGATGGAATTCTCATTTACAACAAGTCTTGGGTAGAACACTTGCAACATATTCAGCAGGTTATCCACACACTGTGGCAGCACAAGCTATATGCCAACTTGAAAAAATGTTCCTTCGGCATGGACAAGGTCCATTACCTGGGCTACATCGTTGATCAGTATGGCATACATGTGGATCTATCCAAGATCGAAGTCATCCATGACTGGCCCGACACAACTACACTCACTGAACTTTAGAGCTTCTTGGGCCTTGCCAATTTCTACCGCAGGTTCGTGTTGGGATTCTCCCATATTGCATGGGCGCTCAACCAAATAACCAGGGGTGGTGGTATGGAAAAATTTGCATGGGGCCAGTCCCAACAACAAGCATTCAATGATTTGAATCAGAGATTGTGCTCAGCCATAGTACCTTCACTACCAGACCTGCAACATCCCTTTGAGATCGAGATAGATGCTTCAGACTATGTTGTGGGTGTCGTTCTCACTTTACACGGCCACCCCATGGCCTATCATAGTGAGACACTATCAGATGTTGTCTATAAGTACCCTACTTACAAAAAATAAATGTACTCCATTGTGCAAGCCTGCCTCCAATGGAGACATTACATTCTTGGAAAGGAGACAGTCATGCACACTGATCATAAGCCACTGCAGTTCATGCATACACAAGGCAAATTACAAAATGACTACCATCAAAAGTGGTCCACATACTTACAACAATTCCACCTCAACATCAAATATAAAACAGGACACACAAACTGCGTTAATGATTGCCTTAGTAGACCGCCAGTCTCCGTACTCACCACAGTGCTAGACTCTTGCGGCCATGAGACCTCTGGATGGCCCCAACTATATGAGATAGACTCAGACTTCACCACCACCTACTAAATGTTGGGTATAAACACAGTTGTTGATAATTTCCATCTTCAAGATGGGTTGTTATTTCGTCTGGGCCATATCCGCGTTCCATCAAGAGAGCGAGCGAAGCTAATCTGGGAAGCCCACTACACTCGAGTGGAAAGACACTTCGGCATCGAATAGAAAGTGGAGATGCTATAGAAACATTTCTACTGACCGAAACTTCGACAGGATGTCAGCAAGTATATCAGGTCCTGCACTGCCTGTGTTATTGCCAAACCAACCACTAAGAAACAGGGCATGTACACCCCTCTTCCTACTCCTGACACGCCATGGGAATCCATCTCAATGGACTACATGTTGGGCCTCATGTCCACCAAGCGGGTAAATGACTGTGTTTTTGTGGTTGTTGATTGCTTTTCTAAGATGGCGATTCTAGTTGCCTGCAAGAAGAGAATCACAACAGAAGCCACTGCCAAGCTCTTCTTTGAATGAGTCTGGGTACATTTTGGAATCCCATAAACCATTATCTCAGATCGGGATAGTCGATTTCTCAACACATTCTGGTCAAGCCTCTGGTCACTGCTGGACACCAAGCTCATCGAATCTATGGCCTTCCACCCCTAGACAGATGGCAAACCGAGATCGTAAATCGAATGATCATGCATATCCTGCACATGTATCATTCCAAGCACGCTCGCACATGGGATGAGAATCTTCCCTATGTCTAGCATAGCTACAACTGTGGCCTGCATAGCTCAATCGACCACAACCCCTTTTAGGTGGGTTTGGGATTCCAACCATTGGGTACCATAGATGTTGCACTTCCCCTTGCAATCACCTTGACCAACTCATCTCCTACTCCAACTAAAGGTGACAAAACCACTTGGTTCATTGAGCGGATCCAACACATCTGCCAACTGGTTCAGGATATCCTAAAGAATTCCAATGACAAGTACAAGCAGTGCCATGATCAACATCGAGTGCTACATAAGTTTCAGGTGGGCAACAAATTTTGGTTGCACTTGCAGAAAGAACGCCTTACAGGACCCCATCGAAAGCCTCACCCACTCTATTATGGTTCATACACCATCACCAAGGTTGTGGGGGATAATTCTTTTGAGCTCAACATTCCTCCTTTCCTTGGCCTGCACCCAGTGTTCAATGTGGACCTCCTTTGGCCTTATTTCCCACCATTATTGGACACCTGAGACATAGCAGAACAACTAAAACCAACATAGCTCAACCCCAACTACATACAACAGGCCTCCAATAATTATATTGTTGACACACATATCAATGGCACTCGACCGCAAAGGATCCATCTTTATCAAGTCATCAAAGCAGGACAGCTCCTGCACCAAGGCAAGTGGCTCACTCGAGGCCAAATTCAGTAGATATTTCCTCATCTGATGGGGAACTCAACGCAATGGAGACCATTTCTTCCTAAACAGGGAGGATTGATCCAGGTGGATATTGGTGGCCACCCACCTTTTCCAACTAGCTCAAAACAACTTTTTGGAAATTTTGGTCATTTACTTTTTTTAGCATTTTTTTGGGTCCTAAACTTTCGAATCCGTTTTGAGGCCCTAAACGACGTTTTTTTGGGTATCTTGCAGTTGGAAATTTTCATCATGAAAATTTCATCAACAATTTTATTCCTCGGAAAGATCTTTCCAACAGGCTATCGTACGCCTAAAATGGATATCGTTGTTGGCACAGGGGCAGACCCAGGGATCAATGCTTCAACAATGCACCAACAAAACCCTAACTACCAGCCTTTTCGGCAACACCTGCGAAGCAGATGAAGTCTTACCTGAGGTAGAGGCAGGGGGGGTTGTAGGACTCAAGTGTTTGCAACCTAGATGGGACACAGATCTGTGATCTCAATTCTTTCACAGAGCACTTAGCAGTTAACATTCATTAGTCCTTAACCCTTTATTCACATCACAGGTAAAACCCTAATTATAGAACAATGCAGTATTCAACACTATCGAAGCATATCTGACCATTTAGCACATAGCATCAATAGATCTAACATTCATCCAAGTTATTAAGCACTAAGATACTATATCATATGCATCTAACATACATAAATATATAGCACTAAGCATAAATCACATTAATGACACAAAGCAATCACAACACAGGATATACGTGGTTCACCCCCAACGTGGGACTATGTACACCAACTCTTCATCTTCTTTATTATCTTCTTTCAATCCTCTTACATGCATAGAGCCACAAAACCAACTCCGCATAGGACAGGAGATCTGTGTGCACCTCGCCAGATCCTCCTTTTTGAGTTAGGTCACAGCACAAAGCCTTCTTACACAGTCTGCACACCAGCTTCTTACAATCACTTTCACTTAGCTCTGCAAGTCTTAACACAAAGTATGCACAAAGCCTCTTGCTCCACACTAAGTCGATTCTACTAGGTCTCTCCACTTCTTTCTTACATCGTCTAGATATCTATTTATACATTACAAATGGGGCCTAAACATGGGTAAACCTATGGGCCGACATCCCATACCCATTACATAAACCCTAAACCCAAAAATCCTACAAATGCAGGTGAGATCCAACAAGCTCTTCTTTTGTTGGTGTTTTGTCTTCAACTATCCTGTTGAAGTCCTAAAAATGGTCAAACACGACCAAGGTTCTCCAAAACTTGGTCGAGGGCCAATATGCCCTGTGAATCGTCTCGAGTCACTCTGACTAGGAAACTCTGCTTCGAAGGCCTTGAGCTTGGCTTGAGCTACTTTGCTAGAGCCTCCTACTCGGTGAAGTCATGAATAACTTTCTTGGTCACCGTTCCTTCCAATCAATGTTCCACCATGGTGACTACTTGTTCTAGCTATGCACCTTGTCCCTCAATCTCCTCAAAAAGTGTGCAAGATTCATCTTGCAATGGTTGTAGCCTCTAGGTTACTTCCATGACTTTACCCTAGATGGCATGGACATGTTGTTGAACAGTGCGTTGTTCCTGGGACCTTTTCATCCTCTCGATTGCTGACAATGGATTCAAATTTGTTTGTACTATCACTTCTTGTTGCTTTGCCTCTTGGAGTTTTGACTCCAATGTTCTTAGTTCTAGGTCTTATGCAAGGCACTCGTAGGTATACGCACTTCGACTGCTTAATTTCTTGAATTCTAAAGCCAATGCCTTAATTATTTCTACTGCGCTCTGAGAAGTTTCTTCCCTTTGATCTCGTACTTCCTGCGGAGCGGTTGGCATAGCTTGTAGTTCCAATTCTACCACTCTTGCTTGAAGCTGTTGAATAGCTTCAGCGAGCTTCTCCACTTGACTCTCCATTGTGTCTTCTTATATCTGTGTGAGGCCTGACACAGAGAAAAGTTCTCTGGTGACTACATCCTTGACTCTCATCTACTCTGTAAGCAGTTGTTCTTTTTCCTTCTGGATCTGTGCTTTATCCTCTACAAACTTCGCCTGGAGGTCATCTTTCCCTTTCTATGCAATGCGACCTTTCTCTAGGGATTCTTCTTTTGCTTTCTTTAATGCCTCTATGGCTTGCTCCTTTTCCTCCTAGACTTAGCGAAGGTGAGCCTCGGTCAATTCTACTAATCTGTGTAGCTGGGCAGACTCGTCTCCTACTTCTATGTCCCCTGCTGACAACAACACAGTAGACACTACGTGACTCAAATAAAAATCCTATTGTACCCCTTTGAGCTCTACCTTGATCATGTCAAACATTGTCTCTTATTTGGCTTCGCTTCGCTGCAAAATGTCCTCTAAGGTATCTGATACAATGACGATGATGAGGTCAATATCATCTACCGTGAGCACAGTCTGAAATGGAGGTTTATTGGCTTTTGAATTCTTTCGTGATGAAGGTTTCTTCGGGGAACCCTTTCTTTTCTTGGATGTCTCAGCCTCCATGATGGGATCCTTAGGTGGTGTCACTTCACCATGTTCCTGTTTGTTTTCTTCCCCTTTATCCTCCTCTTTTTCTACTTCATCACCTCCTTCTCCTTCAGGTGAATCTGGTGTAGTTTCCTTTGATGCGTTGTTCAATTCCTGTACCTATTCCTTATTTTTCTTCCTGCCTCTGTTGGGTGCATCATATTCTTCGTGAGTGACCATAGGGATTCCAATGAGGTCGGGGTTGGAGAGTTTTGTCTGTTCTATTGGTACAAGGAACTCTGCAGGCCATTCCTTGGTTATTTCTTCCATGTCCTCCTTTGTGAGTTTGTAATAGGACTGGAGCTCTTCTTTGTGTTCGTCTTCGCGCATAGTGATATAGATGAAGTGTCTGTCTGTGCGGAACTTAGTAAGTGGCCTGAACCTGTGTAGAGTGTTCGACGTCATGCGAGGGATGGATTCAATGGCCCTCTTCAGCTGTAGATAATAGGTGTGGAGCACCACATTTGGATTCCATTGCTTCTCCATGTCGCTCGAATACCATAGCATAGTGAACTTCGAAACTAGTGGTTTGGATGACTCAATTTCAGGGAAGGTCGCTCCTTCCGGCATCTCCCAAGCAACAAAGGCAATGAGAATCAGCAACCAACTAAAATGGAACTCATAGCCCTGATCCTGAGCTTTGCGAAAGTCTTGCTCTAACTGATTGATGAGGTAGCTCACCCAGTTCACTTTCATCCCTTCGATGCGTTTTCCTGTGAGGTAGACGACAAATCGCATGACCTACGTTGGCCTGTTCTTCCTGACGAGCTTACTAGAGATCAACTGGAAAGCTAGGCACACTATGTCGTTTTGGATGGAGGCTACCTTGTAGCCCCACTTCCCTTTTTCCACATCATCATAGGTTTCTTTTATGAGCTGTGCCAAGGCGCGATCTATAGCCTTCCTTGGGTATAAATCCTGGGGATCTGGTCCTTGCATGCTTCATTCGGTGATCCAATGGATCAACACCGGATCTACTGTGATGCGTCGATCCAACCACAAGTAACCACCATGCTAGCATGACAAGAGGCATTTAACGCACGCATTAACCTCCTGATGTCTGTCGAAGTGTGGGATCTTCATCACATTAATAATAGAGAACCTTGCGATGTCCATATTCCATGGCTGGGCGATTATCTTCGACTTCTTCCTCATTTTTTTGGTTAAGTATTTGTGTGGTGCGAGCATGCCATAGTTCTTGTGGTCTCCTAAGTTGAAGTCATTGATCTTCAGCATCATAATTTGGCCTAACTGTAGTCCAACTTGCCATATCCCCTTCGAGAGGTACGCAATAATTAGTGTATAGTCGAAGTCCCTCGAGATGCTATCACAACTAACCGCGCCAGCCAGAGGTGAGATATAGTCAGGCAGGACTAATGGGATGAGCTTCATGTTTGCCAAGTCATCGCAATGCTTGCTTCTCTTCTCTGTCGCAATTCGGGAGGGCCCAAATCGACGTGTAGTTGATGGGGATTCTTTCACTCCTCTCATCAACGAGGCCTGTACACCTGTGGACATGACCTTCTCATCCATAAGGTCTATGAGGATTTCTCCGACGTATTTTTCTACTGCGCTAAGGTTTCCCAACATACACACTCGAGATCAGATATCTCGGGTCGGTGAATAAACAATCAAGATAGAAGAACGGATGGCAAGGTTACAATAAGCACTGGGTGAAAGAAATTAGTTCTCTGTGGGCTCGAATAATCTCAATTCGCGAAAGTGTCCTCGGTGCAACACTCGACAAGATAAATAGACAATGTCATAATAGACTCTTCCAACAGATAGGAATGCCTCGATCAATACAATTCCATTTGTTATGGCGCGGTCCCAACGGTCCGATGGCGAACATTCTGGCAATAACTTCATTTCTATCCATTCTCGAGCGTCGTTCTAGCTGTCAGGATGGTGAAGTGTCAGTCGGTGTTGTTCTGCTATTCTGGCGAGGTTCAAGTTCTGCAAACCTTCCTTCTGCGAAGTCCTCTTTGGAACCTCCTGCAATTTTTCTAGCTTTGATTTCTTCTTACTGAGCTTTCTAGCTTTCTTTCCTCTGATCTATGTCTCTGGATTCCTCTTTCCATTCTTGTTGTTATCCTTTCTTAGCATAGTAACTTTGCACTATAAAGGATCTTTCCCAAGGTTCGAGGATAATACTTCTTCTCTTATTGTTTCTGGAGTAGGTGCTCTACTCTCCTGCATGGATAGGTTCTTTAATCCTTCTTGTGTTCTTTCAACTTCTACAACTAAGTCTCTGGTCCTCAGTTGCTTCAACTTGTCCTCTTGTTATTTTATTAAGCGCATTATTCTCTTAGCCATGAAATCCCTTAATTCTTGTTTTTTTGGTTCTATAGCTTCCTCTTCTTTTGTCCTTCGGATATGATCTCTTTCAATCCAAGTCTTCCTAACAAAAGTGAAAAGGGAGCATTGTTCTCAGCAAACTTAAGGACCTTGAATTCTTCTTATGTTGATATTCCATGAGCAACCATAGGTACATGGGCAATTATTCCACATAGGGTTATCAACTTTCCTTTAAACAATCCTATTCCTCCCAATGAAGGAATCATAGCAGGCTTTCCTAAGAATTACCAAGTACTTTCTATCATAATGTTCACCTGTGTTTCTGCATCCAATATACAGTCTATGTCGAAGTCTCCTATTATTGTTTCTATGCACTCTTTCTCTTTTAAAATCTCTAATAAATCGATGTCTCTGTGATCATTCAGTGTTTCTTTCATCTGTAATAATATAGTCTCTGATTCTTTCTGGTTCTTTAGCATATTCTTAGTCTCTTGACTTTCCTCATGGTCTTCTTGTCTCATGTTCATTTTCTCAACTTTAGCAATCATTCTAGGGAAGTCTAAAACTTCATGTCCAGTAGCTTTACATCAAAGGAAAATAGGACTTCTACCAGGGCATTCCTTAGCAAGATGTCCTAGTCTTCTGCAATTATAACATAATGTCAATTCTCTCTTTCTCTTAAACGATCCCCAACCTTTCCTGTACTACGCATTGGGATCATAGTGATAAACTTGCAAAAAAATCTTTCTAGGATCCTGCATCCACTTGTTATTCCAAAAATTCTTTCTATGCATAGGGATAACATATCTTTCACTATTTTTATCAGATCTATACATATCATATCTCCTTTCTTCTAGTTGTGCCCTAGTTTTCAGACTAGGAAACTTTTTATCAAATTTACGTAGATCCATTCTTTCGAAATGAAAATTTCTGCTTATCTTACCTTTATTAGAGCACAAAGCCTTAAGATCTTACCTCTTTTCTTCAGATCTAATTTCCTTCTTAGCACAGAGCTTCACAAGTCAAGTAGAGTATTGTGCACTACAATAATAGATCTATGCACAAAGATTTCTCTTTTCCTCAGTTCCTAGCAATCATAGTTTCAGGTCTCAACAACATAACCATTTGTTGGCACATACCCAGGGTTCAACGCTTCAACAACACACCAACAAAACCCTAACTACCAGCCATGTTGGCATAGGTTCAGACCCAGGGTTCAACTCTAATGGCACACCAACAAGCCCTAACTACTAGCCCTTTCAAAAACACCTACGAAGAAGATGCAGTCTCACCCGAAGTAGCTATAGGGGGTTGCAGGACACAGATGTCTACAACCATAGGAAACGTAAAGTGGATCCAATACAATCAATAACACAACATCTAGATATCATTTACCAACTTAAACCTACTTCACACATTATATCTTAGATCTAGCACAATAATGTAATAACAAAGAAATCATAAGACAAAGAACACAACATCAATCACTCACGACACAAGATATACATGGTTCACCCTCTCCCTAGGGCTACATCCAAAGAACTGTGATTTATAATATATTAAGTGAAAGCATACAGTTCTATCTACGCTCTTAGCTAGAAGATCTTCTCTCTTTCTCTCTTCTCTCTTCCTCCCTTCCCTGCACACCTAGCTACAGGGTTGATCTTCACACCCAGCTGAAGATATTACAATATAGAATGTGTTCTTAGCACAATACTTCCCTCTTAGTATTAATAAAAATCACACATCATCACATCATTGAACTATGAACCCTGAACCAACCCATCACAAGTCCTATTGAACTTTATTTATACATTACAATAGCTCACCGATAGCCTTAGGACAAAACCCTAGGTGTCTAAAACCCTAAGTCAACTTGATCTGCATTTTCAAGGCTTCGTCAGCCTATCTTTCCTTCTTTCCTGCGAGGTGCTCCAAAGCATCTACCAGTGGATTTTTTCCTCTTGTTGAGTTGTCCACGATATGTCTTCCTTGTTGATCTGTCATCCTCGATATCCCCATCCAACGGCTTGATCTCTCTTACTTCACTCTATCTTTTCTGCTCTTCTGCTCACTTCGACCTAGTATCAGTCATTGTGTCTTCCACACAGTTCGTATTTCATCTTTTCTTCCTTAATATTCTCTTTATTCCATAATCAAGGGCCAACATACCCCCAACACTCACCTATGACTCGCCCCGAGGAACTTTAGATCTGATCCTTCTGCTTTTCTTCAACTACAGACTGCACAACGCAGTCTATACTTTCTACTATGTTCCTCCCCACTGTGTGCAGACTATCTTTTCTGTGTTTGGTACCCATTTTCAAATGCTCCTGGTACCTAGACCCTTTCTCCTTTTGTTTTTACCGAGAGTTGTAAGGCAATTGGTTGTCATAGTACAATTTCAACCATCTCCCATTCAGCAATCCTTCCTTCCACTCTCCTTTCAAATTCTTCAATTGCGCAACTCCTCCTTCCATAACATACACAACCTCATACGGTCCCAGTCAATGGGTTCTGAACTTCCCTGGACACTTCATGAATTTACTGTCATATACAGCACCAGATCGCCCTGCTTAAATGATTTCTTCTTGATATGAATGTCATGGTAGAATTTTTCTCTTTCCTTCTGCACCTGATGGTGGAATCCTGCAATGAATCGGCCTTCCTCTAGTTCGACCAACTACGCAAGCCTCTCTAGAACAACACCAGTGTCATTCATATCTATAAAGGCTGTGATTCTTAAGATAGCGACCAAATATTCCATCGAGACAACTTCTTATAAAACATAAACCAACTTAAAGGGGGTCTGCATTGTCAGTTTCTTGCAAGTGGTTCTATAGGCCCATAACACAACTGATACTCTTAAATCTTAGTCATCCTTGTTCACACTGCAAATCTTCATCAGTATTGTCTCCAAGATCTTATTGAATGCTTCGACTGTCCCATTCTCTTGTGGATGTTAGGGTGTGCTTTTCTGATGATGAACTACAAATTCTTCAGTCAAGGCTTCAATGGTTTTATAAATAAAATGTGTGCCTTGATCACTCATAAGGATCTTCGGGCATCCAAACCTGGTTATGAGGTCATCAAATATGAAATGTGCAGCTGTAGTTTCACTACAGTCCGTAACTGCTCTTACTTTGGCCCATCTGGTCAAATACTTTGTCACAGTGATGATGTATCTTGCTCCTGTGCGCTTTCCTAGTGGCTTTATAGGCCCCACGAAACCAATGGCCCATTTCTCAAATGCCTGTAATGTTAGTTGGGGTGCTAGTGGAATGTCATCTCTTTTAGACGGTTTCCCAACTCTTTGGCATACATCACAAGCTCTATAGTAGTCTTTAGCATCTCTGTGTAAAGTAGGCCACCAAAGGCCGGCTTTAAGAATCTTCTGCGTTGTGGATTTTTCTACGTAGTGTCCACCTACGATTCCTTCATGAGCTTGTGCTAAAATCAATGGTCATTCTTCTTCCATGACACATCTCCTCAAGATCTCGTTAGGACCTATCTTATATAGTTGTCCAGCTATAATTGAAAATTATGAGGTGCGCACTACCAGTTGTTTCTTTTGGGTGATTGTATATTCACTAGGTGCCATTATTGTTGACATGAACTGGACTATCTTGACGAAGTGATCGTCGATCTTTCTAATGGCTAACAATTGTGCATCCGACAGTGTATCCTCCAAACTAGTAGGTTCCTCGCCATGTTCCAACCTCGACAAGTGGTCAGGGCCCTTGTTCATTCTCCCTGGCTTAACCACGATCTCAAAATCACATTCCTGAAATAGCAGAAGCCATCTGCATATTCTTCCCCCCAACACTGGCTTGTTGACTAGGTATTTCAACGCGGAGTGATCAATAAACATTTTAAAGTGTCCTCCCAATAAGTAGTGGTGAAACATCTACAAAACATACACCAAGGCTAACCCTTCTCTCACAGTGGCGGTGTAATTAATCTCATCCGTTGATAGCTTCCTGCTAGCACAGGCTAATGGGTGGTCAATATCTCTTGCTTCTGGTTGTGATAACATTGCTCCCAATGCAATAGAGAATGCATCAACATGCACATGAAATTCTTTGCTCCAATCTGGGAAAACCCGAATAGGCGCAGTAACCATTTTTTGTTTCAGTGTGTCAAAGCTCTTTTGGCATTCCTCTGTCCATTGAAACCGAAAAATATTTCTTCAAAAGATTCTCCATGGGTGTTGTGATCTGTGCATAGCCTTTAATGAACTTCTTGTAGTATCCAGTATGTCCCAGCGCAATGCGCAACTGTTTCACTGAAGTAGGAGAGGGAACATCAACTATAATGGCAATCTTAGATGGATCTGCCAGCAATCCCTGCTTACACACAATATGGCCTAGAAGCACTCCAAAGGGTGAAAAGAAGATGCACTTCTTCAGGTTCAGGGAAATATGACATTGCTTGCACTTATCCAACATTAGTCTTAAACATTCAATATGATTTTGCAATAAGCTAAAAACAGTCCAATCATCAAAATATGCTTCCAAAAATTTATGTAAAAACTCCTTGAATGCTTCGACCACCACCCTAGAAAAGATGGCTGGTGCATTCTTCAATCCAAACGACATCACTGTATACTGGTGGGATCCCCATTCTGTGGAAAATGTGGTCTTGTGATGGTCTTCCTTGGCAATCCTAATATGATGGTATCCTGGAAATCCATCATTGAAGGAGTAGACCTCTTGTCCTCCCACGTTATCTAACACTTCGTCAGTAAATGGTGTAGGGAATGGGTCATGTAAACATGCATCATTCAACTTCCTGAGATCTATGAAGATCTTGATTTCTCTGGTCTTCTTATCTTGCACCACCATAGGGATAATCCACTCTGACTCTTCAATAGTTTCTATGATTCCTTCTTCCAACATTCAGTCTACTTCAATCTTCACTTTCTCCTTATATTTAGGATTCAATTTGTAGGGTCTTTGTTTGATTGGCCTTGCATCTAGCTTCAAGGGGATATTCATCTCTCCCATGGGCCCTTTAATTCCCTTCATATCAGTGAAATTGGTTGGAAACAAGTCCTGATATTCATGCAGTAACTCTGTGATCTTGTCAATAGTGGCAGAATCCCAATAATCTCCAACATTGGCAAGCTTCGGTGTTTGCTCTGTTCCAATATTGACTTTCTTGATTTTAATTGGTTCTCCAATGAAAGGTATCTCAACTCCTAGTCCTTCTATGTTTATTTCTCCTTCTGTTTCGGTGATGTTCACCTTCCTAAGGTCATTTTCTTCATCAGCATTGATATTGTAACAGCCCTGCAATTTCTGAAGAGGAACAGTCCATTCGTCCTCTTCTTGCTCCAAAGGGAGACTAGGTTCCTTCTTAAATACTTTATGTTTTACAATATATAACACTTGATCCACTGTAGGGTATTGGCTTTCAAATAAAAAGGTAGTTACAAAGTTATGAGTCATACCTTCTCAATATGCAGTGATGAGGCGCGGTTCTGCTTGAAGATACTAATTGATAGGGGTTGTGTCTAGTGTGTTAATGAATTTGTGCACCCACTGCTCTTGAGGAACATTGCTCCAGGATTCCTCGCAACTTCTCACATGGTCCTTCGGACAACTTCAACCTGTGTACCTAACTTTGTAGCCTTCTACTTGTTCTGAAAATCGCGTTGTCATCAAAGTGAGACACTGTATCCAGTCTGTAATGTTGTTTTTGTGTGTCCCCCACCATCTTGTTGGAGATTCTTTCAAGGCCTCATCCAGTGCCAACAATCTTTGTTGTATTGGTACAATTTCTTCAAATTCAAACAAGAAAGCTTCTAAATGATTTAGACCATCAAAGGTGGGCAAGTTACTTACTGTTGTGTCGATCCAGTGAACTTCTTTGGTTAATCTTGCACATCTCCTTATAGATACTTCATACATTTGGTTATGCCAGTTCTCCAGTGCTTCTTCTGAATCTGATGAACATGTGTTGTCACTTCGCCAGCTTAGGTTTCCATCTGTTGTAGGATTAATGTAATCATGTTGTATGGCTGTCAATTTGTATATATTTTCTAGCTCATATGCATAGTCTTCTTCTCTGATGGGCTTGGTGTATCTGGGACCTTCATCGGGATCCAGAGGTGCGATGACCCTAGGGCCATCTCCTTTAAACATCATTCTTCTTTTCTTCAAGTCAACAATAGTAGAATTATTGAAATCCCAATCAATTCCTAACAACGCGGGATAAGGACAACTATCATCGACTATCTGAATCACCTCGAAGTCCATAAATGTTCTCACCCCATCAATGTCCAGAGGGACGTGTTCCAGTATTCTGGATGGGCTCACATCCTATTGATTGGCCATCCTAAGCCTGATAGGGGAATGGATCAACTTAGGTTTTCCCATCAGTGCCCAGGTTTTCTTTGTCGTAACATTGACCTCTAACCCTAAGTCGAGGACCACATATTCCATATCATACTCTCCAATTTGAGCATTCAGGTGTAGTTCCTTATTTGTCCTTCTCTTTTTGGATAGTTTATGTACTGCTTTATTCAGTAGAGGATCTATATTTCCTAGCTCATACTGTTTGATCAAGTTTTGTAGCTTCATCCTTTATCAAATTAATACAAGTGCATAAAAATTCCATGAGCTTACTTACCTCTTTTCCTTCTCTGGGCTAAGCAGAATGATCAAAGGCCAGGGTCATTCCACATCCTCTTACTTTTGGTCGAGCCTTTGATGAAGAAGCCTTATCTCTCCTGAATTCTTTTCTTGATTCCTCAAATGTTTGTTTCTCTTTCTTTGGATCAAACTCTTGTGTCTTCTCCCCAGCTTTTCTGACTCCTAGTTGTTCTGTAGTCTTCCCTGGAGTCATTTTGTCTTCTCCCATAGCATCTCCTCCTCTAGTGATAACAACGACTTTAGGATATGCTCCACGGGGTTCTTTTGTGATTAGTTGTACTTGTTGGTTTCCTCCTCATCTTTCATGAAGTTTGGCTAACAGGGTAGCACAATATTCTATGACATGTTCAAATGAGTTGCAGTAGCTGCAAGTGGTACAAGGGTTTTAACAGTCCCTTGCCAAATTTCCTAGCTATGCGCAATTATAACAAATGATCTGGCCTCTACCAAGACCCATACCTTCTCCTCGTCCTCTTCCTTTGAATCCACAACGAGGGTTGAATTTTCCTCTACCTGGGGAATTATACTGCGTAGTGTTCCCTTATTGTTGTACTTCACCTTGAATTTTGTATATGTCCCATGATCTTTCATGCATGAGGTCATAGGCCCTACAATCCCTATCATCATGCCCTACTAACTTACAGAATGTGCAATACAGATTTGCAGGTGTCTGAACATATTTTTTCATGTAATAGCATTCACCAGGGCGATGCCTGTTTCTACATACCTTGCACCAAGGTAGGGTAACTTTCTTCAAAGGGCTCGGAGCTCCAGATGCCAAGTACTCATGGAATAGGGGAAAATTCTCTTTGTCATGGGCTTTTGTTTTTCATATAATGCACCAGATATCTTCTCTCTTATCTTTTCCCTTGTCTTTCTTCATATCTTCAACCTTCAGAAACAAGGTAGTTAACTGACTTAAAATCTAACTCATACCTGAGTTGGATTCTTCTATAGGGGTTGATTTTAGCTTCATGGAAATCTCCAGTGCCTCAACCTGCGAAGCGATCTTCTATGGAATTAGAGGGACTCTGATGTGTGGTAAGAGGGTAGTAATGAACCATTCCTTGTTCTGCTTGTCTGGGATCTGAAAATTCAGTCGGCATGTCAAGGTTTTAAACCTCTGATCAAAATCCCAAACAAGTTCAGCTACTTGTTGCTTGATTTCTTTCAACTCTGTAATGCATTGTGACTCCAACTTGGGTTTCTTGAATTCTACAACCAACGCATTCTTGATCTAATTCAACGGTTTAGGCTGTGTTGTTCCTTGGACAAGTTTCATGTACCAACTCAGTGCTCGGTCTCTCAGGGTAGTACTGAACTGAGCTTGTTTAACAGTTTCATCGGTGACATAATACTCCATATAGCTTCACATAGAAACTAGTGTTGATGAGGATCTTCAGATCCATCTCCTCTGAAGGTGGGTAACCTCATCTCATCGACCATACATCTTCCTAGGTTTCCTGACTGAGTTTGTGTTGAACCACTTGTACCAGTTCTCTGAGTGTTTTGATAACATAGGTTACTCTGGTTGCTTAATGTTGTTGAAACAACAGGAGGTGTAATAACAATTACTTCAACAGTCTGCGCAGTCCTTGAAGTTTCTGACTCTTCTCGGCGAAGTTCTTCGGTCTTTTCTTCTCTTGGCCCAACAGACCCTAAATGTTCCTCGTCTAGTAGCTCGTCCTCTTCTCCACTATAAAACCCTTCCTCCTGTAGAAGAGGTTCATGACCTTGCTCAAACAAATTCACCAGAGGAACTTCCCTGAAGGACCTCCCATTGTGCATGTGTCCAACCTCTATGTCACTGTCACTATCTGAATTCTTGAACATTATCTTTTCAATATTACCCACTACTATATCTTCAAGATGTTCTTCTCATGCAATAGCATCTTGATCCTCAACTTCAGAAATTGTAAAACTTTTCCTCTAGGTCCCTTAAAGAAATAGATTTATGCTTGGCTATATGACTCTACTCTATCAATAGAAAACTCGGTGATATACCCTCCAATGGTACTATCAAACCAATGATCTTATTCTCTTGACATGGAGTTATCAACTCTCTTGAACTTCTTGATCAATGTCGACATCCAAACCACAGGTGGCCTAGATCTGATCTCAAACTGGGTATCTGCTAACCTGGCTAACCACTTGTATAGATTCTTATGGATCCCTCTAAAGAAAATATCATGTATATCAGTAAATATATACCTTCCCAACCAGTCCTCAGTGCTAAGCTTAAGGTTCTTGTTCTGGGTTTCTGCAAAGTCCTTTTCTTGTTCTTCTATCCACTTTTGAATCTCTGTCTTCGATGGAAACCACCTTGACATTCCCTCAAGAATATGAAGGTCCCGTTTAATGAACCATTTGTTGGCACAAGGGCAGACCCAGGGTTCATCTCTAATGGTGCACCAAAAATCCCTAACTATTGGCCCTTTCGGCAACACCTGCGAAGCAAATGCAGTCTCACCCGAAGTATCTATAGGGGGTTGCAAGACACAGATGTCTACAACCAGAGGAATTGTAAAGTGGATCCAATACAATCAAAAACACAACATCTAGATATCATTTACCAGCTTAAACCTACTTCACACAGTATATCTTAGATCTAGCACAATAATGTAATAACAGATCAATCAGGAGACAAAGAACACAACATCAATCACTCATGACACAAGATATATGTGGTTCACCCTCTCCCTAGGACTACGCCCACATAATTGTTCTTTATAATATATTAAGTGAAAGAATACAGTTCTATCTGCGCTCTTATCTAGTAGATCTTCTCTCTTTCTCTCTTCTCTCTTCCTCCCTTCCCTATACACCCAGCTGCAGAATTGATCTTTGCACCCAGCTGAAGATCTTACAACACATAATGCCTTCTCATCACAATACTTCCCTCTCAGTAGTAACAATAATCACTCATCACCACATCATCAAACTATGAACCCTGGAAAAACCCATCCCAAGACCTCTTGACCTTTATTTATACATTACAATAGCTCATCGACAGCCTTAGGCCGAAACCTAAGTGTCAAAACCCTAGATACAAAAACCCTAGGTCAACTTGACCCATGTTTTCAGGGCTTCGCCAACCTATCTTTCCTACGAGTTGATCCAAAGCATCTATCGGTGGCTTTTTTCCACTTGTTGAGTATTCCACGATCCATATTCCTTACTGATTTGTTGTCCTCGATCTCCCCGTCCAACGACTTTCTCTCTCTTACTTCGCTCTGTCTTTTCTGCTCTTCTGCTCAATTGGACCTAGTATCAGTCACTGTGTCTTTCATGTAGTTTGTATTTCGTCTTTTCTTCCCTAATCTTCTCTTTCTTCCAGAACCAAGAGCCAACAGGCCCTTTCGGCAACACCTACGAAGTAGATGAAGTCTCACCCGAGGTAGATGTAGGGGGAGTTGCAGGACTCAAGTTTCTACAACCTAGCTGGGACACAGATCTGTGATCTCAATGCTTTCACAGAGCACTTAGAAGTTAACATTCATTAGTCCTTAACCCTTTATTTACATCGCAGATAAAACCCTAATTACATAACAATGCAGTATTGAATAAGATCTAAGCATATATGAACATTTAGCACATAGCATAAACAAATATAGCATTCATCCAAGTTATTAAGCACTAAGATACTATATCAAATGCATCTAACATACATAAATATCCAACACTAAGAATAAATCACATTAATGACACAAAGCAATTACAACACATGATATACGTGGTTCACCCCCAACGTGGGGCTACATCCACCAACTCTTCATCTTCATTATTATCTTCTTTCAATCCTCTTACATGCACATAGCCACAAAACCAACTCCGCATAGGACATAAGATTTGCATGCACCTCTCCAGATCCTCCTTCCTAAGTTAGGTCACAACACAAAGCCTTCTTACACAGTATGCACACCAACTTCTTACAATCACTTGCACTTAGTTCTGCAAGTCTTAACACATAGTATGCACAAAACCTCTAGCTCCGCACTAAGCCTATTCTACTAGGTCTCTCTAATT
Source organism: Picea engelmannii (assembly GCA_009831015.1). Lineage (NCBI taxonomy): Eukaryota > Viridiplantae > Streptophyta > Pinopsida > Pinales > Pinaceae > Picea > Picea engelmannii. The sequence continues at coordinate 100,656 of ML788136.1, read as the reverse complement.
CTTTCTTACATCGCCTAGATATATATTTAGACATTACAAATGGGGCCTAAACATGGGTTAACCCATGGGCTGACATCCCATACCCGTTACATAAATCCTAAACCCGGAAAGCCCACAAAAGCGAGCTAGATCCCACGATCTCTACTTCGCCTGGTGCTTCATCTTCAACCATCTCATTGAAGTCCAAAAAATGGTCAAACATGACCAAGGTTCTCCAAAACTGAGTCGAGGGCAAACAATTGTATGCAAACATTACAACCCCGGGAAGTTGATGTACTAACTTACCAAAACGGGGCCCACATGACGTTTGGCGCTTAATCTCCTTGGGCTAGGTTTTTGGATGTATAGGGTTTTTTACACTCCTGTTTATTGTAGAAAGGCCTTCAGAGCCTCATTGTAATCATCTTCTTTTGAATGAGCATAGTTGTCACATCTCTTCTCAGAGATAAGCCGCCCCCATTCAAGCAAGCTTGTTTTCCGCTCCATTTTACAGTTTCATCTTATTTCCTTGTTGAATAGAAAACCAGTTTTACTATATCTCTGTTATTCTTTGTTAAGCGTCTGTTAATAATTTGTAGTCATTTTGTTCTACTCATAAAATCTAGATCAGTGGTATCAGAGCAGTCTTCTCCTTCTCGTCTTAATGCATGTCCCAACGAGGTCATAGTACAAAGAATTGGGTCTCGAGCTTGTTTCTCTTGAGGACCAAAGCTCTCGCATTCCCAAGCGACCTCTCATGGAAAGAGAAAAGAAATATTGTGGACACACATATCAAGGGAACTCAACAACAAAGGATCCAATTTTATCGAGTCATCAAAGCAAGGCAACTCCTGCACCAAGGCAAGTGGCTCACCTGGGGCCAAATTCAGCAGAAATTTCCTCATTTGATGGGGGAACTCAATGTAATGGAGACCATTGCTTCCTAAGGAGGGAGGATTGATCCAAGTGGATATCGGTGGCCACCCACCTTTTCCAGCTGGCTCAAAACAGATTTCTGGCAATTTTGGTAATTTACTATTTTTAGCAGTTTTTTGGGTCCTGAACTTCCGGAGCCATTTTATGGCCCTAAACGACGTTTTTTTGGGTATCTTGTGGTTGAAAATTTTCATCATGAAATTTTCGTCAACAGTTGTATTCGTGAGATAGATATTTTTAACAGGCTATCGTACGCCTAAAACGAAGTTCATATGCAAACTTTAGGACCCCAGGAAGTTGATGTACTGACTTACCAAAATGGGGCCCGGATGACGTTTGGCGCTTCATCTCCTAGGGATAGGTTTTTGGATGTCTAGGGTTTTTTACACTCTTGTTTATTGTAAAAAGGCCTTTGAATTCTCATTGTAATCATCTTCTTTCTAATTAGCACATTCGTCACATCTATTCGGAGAGATAAGTCGCCACCATTACAGCAAGCTTATTTTCCGCTGCATTTTACAGTTTCAACTTATTTCCTTGTTGAATAGAAAACCAATTTTATTGTATCTTTGTTATTCTATGTTAAGCATATGTTAATAATCTTTAGTCATTTCATTCTACTCATAAATTCTGGATCAGTGATATCGGAGCAGTCTTCTCCTTGTCATCTTAATGCATGCCCCCAATGAGGTCAGAGTACAAAGAATTGGGTCTCGAGCTTGTTTCTCTTGAGGACCAAATCTCTCGCACACCCAAGCAACCTCTCATGGAAGTAGAAAAGAAATATGACGGGATATGAGATCCTTTCAAAATTTTGCTTAAGGAATCCCTCACGCAATAGAGGAACGATATGATGGATAGTTTCGTGCAAATATTCGATGACTACCAACAGGCGACGCATCTTCTTCGAGCGGAGGCGTCGCCCCCTTCAAGGTACAAATAAACTTCAATATTCCTATATTTGAAGGTCAGATAGATGAACACGATGTAGACAAGTGGTTGAATCTACTAGAAGGTTATTTTTCTGTCGATAACTTTTCGAATAGAGAAAAGATTACTTTTGCGCTCCTCAAAGTCATTCCCCATGTCAAGGATTGGTGGGAAACTTTCTATGAGAAAAAGGAAATAGAGGAACCCTCGTTATTTACAGTCACGACCACCTGGGAATCCTTTAGGGATGATATTAAGAAACAATACTAACCTGTTGGAAGTTATGATGACATGTATACCAAATGGACCACACTCCAGCAAGAAAGAGACCAAGCAGTGATGGAGTTCACAAATATCTTCCATATCTTGCGCACCAAGCTGGGTATCAAAGATTCATAGTGGCATATGGTGCTCAAGTATCGTGGTGCTCTCCATAGATACATCTAGGCTGAAATGGAATTTCTGGACATCTCGTCCTTGGGCACGGCCTAGCAATATGCCGTCAAAATCGAGCAGAATCTCAAACAAAAGACCTGGCAATTTGGGCCCGGGAACCCCTCACAGCAAAAGCCAGGAAAGAGCGGCCCCAACCCACAGAACAAAGGATAGAGAAAATATGGATAGTATCAGGACAACCAATCCAAGCCGCAAGAAAATAAGGACACCAGAAAGATAAAAAAAGATACCTGGAAGTGGTGCGACTTCCATAAGAGCCCTTGGCATAACATTGTTGACTTCCGCTCAAAGAAGTCGTTGGTGGCCAATGTGAAAGCCTCTGAATATTATACAAGTTCGGACTCTGAGTTAGGACCAGAAAGGGGAATATGGATCATTGATGCGGAACCCAGTGCCACCGTTGATACCACCAAGCTCTAGCCTAATGAACCAGATGAGCCAGAGGAAGGAGAGCGCCACTTCCATTCACAGATGTGGGTAAAAGGCACCCCGTTGCACTTAATCGTTGATAGCGGTAGCCAGAAGAACCTCATACCAGTAGAGGTTTTCAAGCGGTTGGCCCTGCCGACAACACCACACCCATAACCCCACACCATTGGATGGCTCCACCAAGGAAGCAATCTCCGTGTTAGCCAACAATGCAGACTTTTGTAAGGCATCAAGCCCTTCAAAGACGAGGTATTGTGTGATACTGCTCCTCTCAAAGTTTGTGATGTTATTTTGGGCCAACCTTATTTATGGAAACATCGTGTTTTATATGAGTATAGGCCTCGTAGTGTTATTATTACTTTGAACAGGAAATTGTACAGGATACCCAAGGTAGTCCCACCTAGTGCTATTTCCTTGATCTCTACCAAGCAATGCAGGAAGGTCATCTCTTAGATGGGGAATTTTGTCTTCTTCGTCATTCGCTTTTGGAATGAGCGAAAGACCACAGCCACATCTAGGGTCTCTATGGCCGACCTCTCAACACAGCTGAAGAAAGTAGATAAGGTCGTCGAAGAATACTCAGATATATTTTCCTCACCTACCAGGGTACCTCTACACTGTCAGGTCAAGCACCCCATCGATCTGACCCCCAATGCATTGCTTCCCAATGGGACAGTATATCGTTGCTCTATGTTAGAGAATGAGGAGATCAAGCGATAGATCCAAGAACTTCTCCACAAGGGGCACATTCATCCCAGCTCATCACCTTGCAGGAGCCCAATCATGCTGGTACAGAAGAAAGATGGAACCTGAAGACTCTACATTGATTATCGGGCCCTAAATAAAATCACAGTCAGAAATCGGTACCCAATTCCCTGAATCGAATACCTTCTTGATCAACTCATGGGGGCCAAATACTTTAGTAATATTGATCTGAAGTCTGGCTACCACCAATTCCCAATATAACAAGCATATGTATGGAAGATTACCTTCAAGTCAAAGGAAGGCCTTTTTGAATGGTTGGTCATGCCCTTTGGTTTGACAAATAATCCAGTCACTTTCATGAGGATGATGAATGATATCCTGTGACCATTCACCAATACTTTTGTAGTGGTGTATCTAGATGACAATATCATTTACAGTAAGTCTTGGGAAGAACACTTGCATCATATTCAATAGGTTCTGCACACCCTGGGACAGCACAAGCTATACGCCAACTTGGAAAAATGATCCTTTGGCATGGTCAGGGTCCATTTCCTGAACTACATTGTTGAGAATCATGGCGTACATGTGGATCCAGCCAATATCCAAGTCATTTGTGACTCGCCCACACCAAACACACTCACTAAGCTTCAGAGCTTCATGGACCTTGCCAATTTCTATCGCAGGTTCATGTTCGGATTCTCCCATATTGCATGGGCCCTCAGCCAAATAACCAGGGGTGGTGGTAAGGAAAAATTTATGTGGATTCGGTCCTAACAAAAAGCGTTCGATGATTTGAAGCAACGCTTGTGCTCAACCACATTACTTTCACTACTAGACCTGCAAAATCCATTTGAGATCGAGACATATGCTTTAGACTATGCTCTGGGCACCATTCTCACTCAGCACGACCACCCTGTGGCCTATCATAGTGAGACACTATCAGATGATGTCCATAAGTACCCTACTTAAGACAAATAAATGTACTCGATTTTGCAAGCCTTCTGCTAGTGGAGACATTACATTCTTGGGAAGGAGAAAGTCATCCACACTGATCAGAAGCCACTGCAATTCATGCAGACACAAGGAAAACTACATAATGACCTCCATCAAAAGTGGTCCACATGCTTACAACAATTCCACCTCAACATCAATTATAAAATAGGAAGCACCCACCGCGTCGTTGATTGCCTCAGTAGACCTCCAGTCGTGGCATTCACCACAGTCCTAGACTCTTGCAGCCGTGAGACTTCTGGATGGCTCCAACTCTATGAGACAGACCCAGACTTCACCACCACCTACCAAATGTTGGGTGCAAATGCAGTTGTCGATAATTTCCATCTTCAGGATGGGTTGTTGTGTCATCTAGGCCATATCTGCATCCCATCAAGCGAGCGAAGATGATCTGGGAAGCCCTCTACAGTCGGGTGGTAGGACACTTCATCATCGAAAAGATAGTGGCGATGCTACAGAAACATTTCTATTGGTCGAAACTTCGACAAGAGGTCAACAAGTATATCAGGTCCTGCACTTCCCATGCTATTGCCAAATCGACCACTAAGAAACAAGACCTGTACACCCCTCTTCCTACTCTTGACAAGACACGGGAATCCATCTCAATGGACTAAATGTTGGGCCTCCCATCCACCAAGAGGAGAAATGACTATGTTTTTGTGGTTGTTGATCACTTTTCTAAGATGGCGATTCTGGTTGCCTGCAAGAAGAGAATCACGGTAGAGGCCACTACCAAGATCTTCTTTGAACGAATCTGGGTACATTTTGGGATCCCAAAAACCATTGTATTGGATTGGGACAGTCGATTTCTTAGCACATTTTGGTCAAGCCTCTAGTCACTGCTGGACACCAAGCTCACCAAAGCCACGGCCTTCCACCCCCAGACATATGACCAAACCAAGGTCGTAAATCGAATGATCGTGCATATACTTCGCATGTATAACTCCAAGCACCCTCACTCATGGGATGAGAGTATTCCCTATGTCCATCATAGCTACAACCGATCCCTGCATAACTCAACCGACCACAACCCCTTTTAGGTGGGGTTGGGATTCCAACCATTGGGTCCCATAGATGTTGCACTCCCCCTTGCGGTCACCTCAGCCGACTCATCTCCTGCTCCAACTAAAGGTGAAAAAGCCACCCGGATCATTGAGCAGATCCAACACATCCACCAACATGTTCAGGATATTCTACAAAAGTCAAATGACAAGTACAAGTAGCGCCATGATTAACATCGGGTGCCACATAAGTTTTAGGCGGGCGACAAAGTTTGGTTGCACTTGCTGAAAGAACGCCTTACAGGACCTCATCGGAAGCTTCACCCACTCCGTTATGGGTCGTACACCATCACCAAGGATGTGCGGGATAATTCTTTTGAGGTCAACATTCCTCATTTCCTTGGCCTGCACCCAGTGTTCAACGTGGACCTCCTTCGACATTATTTCCCACCATTATTTGACACCTCAGACTTAGCAGAACAACTGACATCAACAGAGCTCAACCCTGACTGCATACAACAGGCCTTCAATGATCAGATTGTGGACACACAGATCAAGGGCACTCAAAAAAAAATGATCCATCTTTATCGAGTCGTCAAAGTAGGGCAACTCCTGCACCAAGGCAAGTGGCTCACCCAGGGCCAAATTCAACAAAAATTTACTCATCTGATGGGGGAACTCAACACAATGGAGAAAATTGCTTCCTAAGGAGGGATTATTGATCTAGGTGGATATCGATGGCCACCCACCTTTTCCGGCTGGATCAAAAAAACATTCTCTCAATTTTGGTAATTTACTATTTTTAGCAGTGTTTCGGGTCCTAAACTTCCAGAGCTGTTTTGAGGCCCTAAACGACGTTTTTTTGGGCATCTTGCGGTCATAAAATTTTGTGATGAAATTATTGTCAATAGTTGTAGTCCTCGGATAGATCTTTCCAACGGGCTATCGTATCCCTAAAACAGAGATCATAAGCAAAAGTAACGACCCTGGGAAGTTGATGTATTGATTTACCCAAACGGGGCCCACATGACTTTTTGCACTTTGTTGGTCACTATAATTGCTTAATTAATTTCAAACAACCAAGTGAAACATAAATTATCAACCCAGGGAAGTCTTTTGTTTCAAAGATAGCTGCGCACTATATATGCTCAATTCCAAAAGCACTTAGTGTTGTAGTA
>ML788136.1:66440-92224 GCA_009831015.1 Picea engelmannii | reverse complement strand
TTCAGCATCAGCTCAACAGCGGCTTGGGTAGTTCTGTGTTTCAGCAATGGTCTGAAATACTATTCTGCAAATATGGACACTTCTGCACTTCTAATCAATGGTTAGGTTCAAAAGTAATGTAAAGTATTATGCAAAACGGATTAGGCATAAAGTAATGAGAAAGGACGTTGTATACCTTGGAATGATCAGATGAAATGATAGTATAAGTCAAAATGCAGGTGATGAAGGGTAAAATAATAGCAAAAAGTATGGGCAAAAAGGGTACAATATGTGGTCCTAACACACTTCATCTCCTAGGGTTAGGTTTTTGGATGTCTAGGGTTTTTGACACTCCTGTTTATTGTAAAAAGGACTTCAGAGCCTCATTGTAATCATCTTCTTGCAAATGAGCGCAACCATCACATATCTTCTCAAAGATAAGCCGCCACCATTCTAGAAATCTTGCTTTCCGCTACATTTTACAGTTTCATCTTATTTCCTTATTGAATAGAAAACCAGTTTTAATGTATCGTTGTTATTATGTGTTAAGCATATATTAATAATATATATTCATTTTGTTCTGCTCATAAAATCTGAATCAATGGTATCAGAGTGATCTTCTGCTTGTCGTCTTAATGCATGTCCCTAACGAGGTCAGAGTACAAAGAATTGGGTCTCGAGCTTGTTTCTCTTGAGGACCAAAGCTCTCGCATGCCCAAGAGGCCTCTCATGGCAGGAGAAAAGAAAGAAGATGAGACAAAAGATCCTTTCAAAATGTTGCTTGAGGAAGCCCTCATGCAACAGAGGAATGAGATGATGGATAGTTTCGCACAAATCCTTCGGCGGCTACCAACAGGCGACGCATCTTCTTCAAGCGGAGGCGTCGCCCCCTTCAAGGTACAAATAAACTTCGGTATTCTTGTATTTGAAGGTCATATAGACGCAAATGATGTATACAAGTGGTTGAATCTACTAAAAGGTTATTTTTCTTTCCATAAATTTTCGAATAGAGAAAATATTACTTTTGCACTCCTTAAAGTCGTTCCCAATTTCAAGGATTGGTGGAAAACGTTTTGTAAGAAAAAGGAAACAGAGGAACCCTGATTATTTACAGGTATGACCACCTAAGAATCCTTCAGGGATACTATTAAGGAACAATACTACCCTTTTGGAAGTTATGACGACTTGCATACCAAATGGACCACACTGTAGCAAGAAAGAGACCAAGCAGTGCCAGAGTTCACAAATATCTTCCATACCTTGCGCACGAAGCTAGGTATCAAAGATTCAAAGAGACATCTGGTCCTCAAGTATTGTGGTTCTCTACATAGAAACATCCAAACTGAAATGGAATTTTTGGACATCTCGTCCTTGGGCGCGACCTACTGATATGCCGTCAAAATCGAGCAAAAGCTCAAACAAAAGACGCGACAATTTGGGCCCGGGAACCCCTCACACCAAAATCTAGGAAATGGTGGCCCCAACCCACAGAGTAAAGGATAGAGCAAAGACAGACATTTTTAGGACAACCAGTCCAAGCCGCAATCAAAGAAGGACACCGGAAAGACAAAGAAAGATATCGGGAAGTGGCGTGACTTCCATAAGAGCCCCTAGAATAAAACTGTTGATTGCCGCTGAAAGCAGTCATTGGTGGCCGAAGTGAAAGCCTCTGAATCAGACGTGGGTTTTGACTCTAAGTCAGAACCAGAAAGGGAAAGATGGATCATTGATGCGAAACCCAATGCCACGGTTGCTACCACCAAGCTCCATCCTGATGAACCAAACGAGCCAGAAGAAGGAGAGTGCCTCTTCCATTCAAAGATGTGGGTAAAAGGCACCCCACCACACTTCATCATTGATAGAGGTATCCAGAAGAACCTCATCTCAGCAAAGGTTTTCAAGTAGCTTGCCCTTCCAACAATGTCGCACCCATAATACTACACCATTGGATGGCTCCGACTTGGAAGCAATCTCTGTGTCAGCCAATAGTGCCAAATGTCATACACCATCAAGCCCTTCAAGGATGAGGTATTGTGTGATGTTCCTCCTCTTGAAGTTTGTGATGTTCTTTTGGGACAACCTTATTTATGGAAACATCATGTTGTATATAAGTCTAGGCCTTGTAGTGTTATTATTACTTTGAGTAGGAAATTGTACAAGATACCCGAGGTAGTTCCACTTAGTGTTATTTCCTTGATCTCTGCCAAGAAATGTAGGAAGGTCATCTCTTAGACATTGAAGTTTGTCTCCTTCGTGACTTGCTCTCAGAATGAGAAAAATATCACAGCCACATCCAGGGTCTCTGCGGCCGACATCTCCACAAAACAGAATCAAGTAGATAAGGTCGTCGAAGAATACTCAGATATCTTCAACTCACCTACCAGGGTACCTTTGCACTGTTAGGTCAAGCACCCCATCAATCTGACCCCTGGTACATCGCTGCCCAATGGGCCAGTCTATCACCGCTCTATGTTAAATAATGAGGAGATCAAGTGACATATCCAAGAACTACTCCACAAAGGGCACATCCCTCTCAGCTCATCACCTTGCAGGAGCCCACTCAGGATGGTATAGAAAAACGATGGAACCTGGCGACTCTACATTAATTACCAAGCCCTGAATAAAATCAAAGCCAGAAACCGATACCAAATTCCCCAAATCGATGACCTCCTTGATCAACTGACGGGGTCCAAATACTTCAGTAAGATTGATCTGAAGTCTGGCTACCACCAGGTCCCGATAGAACAAATAGGTGTGTGGAAGACCACCTTCAAGTCAAAGGAAGGTCTTTTTTAATGGTTGGTCATGCCATTTCATTTGACAAATTCTCTAGCCACTTTCACGAGGATGATGGATGATATCCTACAACCATTCACCAATACTTTTGTAGTGGTGTATCTGGATGACATTCTCATTTACAACAAGTCTTGGGAAGAACACTTGTAGCATATTCAGCAGGTTCTGCACACCCTGCAGTAGCACAAGCTATACGCCAACTTGGAAAAATGCTCCTTCGACATGGACAGTGTCCATTACCTGGGCTACATCATTGATCAGCAGGGAATATATGTGGATCGAGCCAAGATCCAAGTCATCTATGACTGGCCCACACCAACCACACTCACTGAGCTTCAAAGCTTCTTGAGCCTTGACAATTTCTACCACAAGTTCATGTTGGGATTCTCCCATATTGCATGGGCCCTTAGCCAAATAACCAGGAGTGGTGGTAAGGAAAAATTTGCATGGGGTCGGTCCCAACAAGAAGCGTTCGATGATTTGAAGCATGGCTTGTGCTCAGCCCCAGTAATTTCACTACCAGACCTGCAGCAACCCTTTGAGATCGAGACAGATGCTTCAGACTATGTTGTGGGTGTCGTTCTCACTCAGCACGGCCACCACATGGCCTATCATAGTGATACACTATCATATGTTATCCATAAGTACACTACTTACGACAAATAAATGTACTCCATTGTGCAAGCCTACCACCAGTGGAGAAATTACATTCTTGGGAAGGAGACAGTCATCCACACTGATCATAAGCCACTAAAGTTCATGCAAACACAAGGAAAATTACAGAAAGGCCGCCATCAAAAGTGGTCCACAAACTTACAGCAATTCCACCTCAACATCAAGTACAAAACAGTAAGCACCAACTGCATTGTTGATTGCCTCAGTAGACCACCAGTCGTGGCACTCACCATGATGCTAGAATCTTGTGGCCATGAGACCTATGGATGGCCCTGACTCTATGAGATAGACCCAAACTTTTCCCCCACCTACCAAATGTTGGGTGAAAACATAGTTGTCAATAATTTCCATATTCAGGATGGGTTATTGTGTCATCTAGGCCATATTTGTGTTCCATCAAGTGAGGGAGAAAAGTTGATCTAGGAATCCCACTACAGTCGGGTGGCAGTACACTTCAGCGTCAAAAAGACAGTGGTGATGCTACAAAAACATTTCTACTGGCTGAAACTTCGACAGGAGGTCAACAAGTATAGCAGGTCCTGCACTGCCTGCGTTGTTTCCAAACCAACCACTAAGAAACATGGCATGTACGCCCCTCTTCCTACTCCTGACAAGACATGGGAATCCATCACAATAGAAGGCACCGCAAAGCTCTTCTCTGAATGAGTCTAGGTACATTTTGGAATCCCACAAACTATTGTCTATGATCGGGACAATATATTTTTCATCACATTCTAGTCGATCCTCTGGTCACTATTGGACACCAAGCTCACCAAATCCACAGCCTTCCACCCCCAGACAGATGGCCAAAACGAGGTCGTAAATCGAATGATCGTGCATATCCTATGCATGTATAATTCCAAGCACCCTCGCACATGGGATGAGAGTCTTTCATATGTCCAACATAGCTAAAACTGAACCCTACATAGCTCAACCGACCACAACCCCTTTCAGGTGGGGTTGGTATTCCAACCATTGGGTCCCATAGATGTTACACTTTTCGTTGCAGTCACTTCGGTCGACTCATCCCCTACTCCAACTGAACCTGAAAAATCCACCCGGTTGATTGAGTGGATCCAACACATTCACCAACAAGTTCAGGATATCCTACAGAAGTCCAATGACAAGTACAAGCAGCACCATGATCAACATAGGGTGCCACATAAGTTTCATGTGGGTGACAAAGTTTAGTTGCACTTGTAGAATGAACGCCTTACATGAACCCATCGGAAGCTTCACCCACTCCGTTATGGGTCGTAAACCATCACTAAGGTTGTGGGGGATAATTATTTTGAGCTCAACATTCTTCCTTTCCTTGGCCTACACCCAATGTTCAAGGTGGACCTCCTTCGGCCTTATTTCCCACCATTATTGGACACCTCAGACGTAGCAGAACAGCTGACACCAACAGAGCTCAACCCCGACTGCATACAACAAGCCTCTAGTGATCATATTTTTGACACACAGATCAAGGTCACTCGACATCAAAGGATCCAACTTTATCGAGTTGTCAAATCAGGGCAGCTCCTGTGCCAAGGCAAGTGGCTCACCCGGGGCCAAATTCAACAGAAATTTCCTCATTGGATTGGGGAACTCAACGTAATGGACACCATTGCTTCCTAAGGAGGGAGGATTGATCTAGGTGCATATCTATTTGGATATCGGTGGCCACCCACCTTTTCCAGCTGGTTCAAAACAACTTTCTAGCAATTTTGATAATTTACTATTTTTAGCAGTTTTTCGGGTCCTCAACTTCCGGAGTCGTTTTGAGGCCCTAAACGACGTTTTTTTTTCAGTATCTTGCGATAAAAAATTCTCATCATGAAAATTTCATCGACATTCCTAGTCCTCGGATATATAGTTCCAATGGGCTATCATACGCCTAAAACGAAGATCATATGCAAAAGTTATGACCCTAGGAAGTTGATGTACTGACTTACCCAAACATGGCCCACATGACTTTTGGCGCTTCATCTCTTAGTGTTAGGTTTTTGGATGTATAGGATTTTTGACACTCCTGTTTATTGTAAAAAGGCCTTCAGAGCCTCATTGTAATCATCTTCTTGTGAATGAGCATATCCGTCACATCTCTTCTTAGAGATAAGCCACCACCATTCCAGAAAGCTTATTTTCTGCTGCATTTTACAGTTTCAACTTATTTCCTTGTTGAATAGAAAACCAGTTTTACTGTATCTTTGTTATTCTATGTTAAGAATCTATTAATAATTTGTAGTCATTTCGTTCTGCTCATAAAATTTGGATCAAACGTGGGTCCTGATCACCTATCCATATTAGAGTTAGGAGAAAATGGTGGAGCAGTCGATGATCCACTCCCAGATGCAGACTTGTTCTAAGTTGAGGACTTACCATAATACCTGGAAGATATAACATTTTTCTTGAGTACAGGGGCCTGCCCAGAAAAGTAATCCACAACTCAGAAACCCTACATGGTGGTTCGAGCAACGAACTATCAATTGATTGCAATGCAATAGTATAAGTTGGGCCTAGTTAGTATCCTCATGAGGTGTGTATTAGACCATGAAAGACAAGACATACTGTGGGAGTGCCACAATGGAGTTGTTGGAGGCCATGTCGGAGGAAAGGCCACTGTGCATAAAGTCATCCAAGTGGGATTATGGTGGGCCACACTCTTCAAAGACGCAAAGGAATACGATAGATCTTGCGATGTCTGTCAAAGAGTAGGTAACCCATCACGACAAGACAAATTTCTTATTCATCCAGTTCAAGCTCTGCAAGCATTTGAGAAGTGGGTGGTTGATTTCATTGGACCGATCAACCCCATGACTAAGAGCTCAAAGGAAAAATATGTTATTACCGCAACTGATTACCTTACACGATGGGTTGAGGCAACAGTTTTTTAGGATTGCTCGACCGATATTGTTTCCAGGTTTATTTTTGAAATCATTATCACTCAATTTGGATGTCCTAGGAGTCTCCTAGTGATCAAGGTGTTCATTTTATCAATAGTACAAAAGAAAATCTTACGGCAGAGTTTCTAATTCAACATCACAAAACTAGCCCTTACCATCCACAAGCCAATGGAACAGTAGAGGCATTTAACAAGATTCTAGAGAGACAGTTGATGAAGGTTTTTTGTGCAAACAGGAAAGATTGGGATGACAGAGTCCCAACAGTTTTATGGGCTTACAGAACAACCATGAAGAAGCTCAACAAGTATACTCCATTTCAACTAGTCTATTGAAAGATGTTGTGGTACCTGCAGATTTCATTACCCCTAGTCTATACATTGCACATATTACACACATGTTATAGTATGAATCAGTCACGCAGAGGGTTACGGAGTTGCAAGAACTTGATGAGACTGGGTTTTTAGAAGACTTTCATCAATCAATTGAGAAAGCTAAGAAGAAGGCTTTGCATGACATGCACATTAAGACTAAAAAATTTGTGCAAGGAAGATAAGGTCCTACTTTATGATAGTTGATAACCAAAACATCCAAGTAAGTTGTGCATATAGTGGTTGGTCCCATTTATAGTTGCAGAGATTCGACACTTTGGCACAGTCAAACTAGCGCAACTAGATGGTATACTTCGACCAGAATGGGTGAATGGTGCTCGCTTGAAACCCTATATATCTCAACACTGACCTAGAGGACTGTTGCTCTATTCTAAAGGAGCATGTATGGTAGTTAGATTTGAATTTTTGTAAAAAAAATAATTGAATTTAGTTAATAAAGTCGAAGTGTGCATTGTTTCCCTGTGACATGTATTTCGATTTTTCATCTAAGTATTACTTTGGTGCAGAACTGCTTACTCAGCAATGTAGGATCAGAAGAGCCACGAGTCCATTAAATACAAACATTAAATGTGAAGGGGACCCCATTGTGGTCAGAGGGAGAGAAAATCTGAACGCAATCCTAGTCCATGTGCCACACACACTCGGTCCAGTCATAGCCTTTATGATTGCTATAGCAACCCGTCCAAACCCTGTTAGACCATAAAGCTGCGATACGTGAGGATTCCATCGGTATTCACGCCAGGATTCTCAATTGTTTAAACGGTAAGGTTTGAATTTGACCACGTCCCTGACCAACTTGTTCGGTAAATTCTAGAATCACCCAATAGATTTGCCCCATTAATAGTGTCGTCGGACAACTCAGCTTATGGTTGTGTCTATAGGATTAATGATGAGTGGATTTAGTAGTTATTACAGAACTTGTCATGTAAACTTGAGTATAAGGTTGTGTGAACTCGGTGTAAGACATATTGTTTACCAGAGATAACTTCATGCCTTGAGATTTCTGAATTATACTAATGCCTGTGCAATCCCTCGACCCTCAGTCGCGACCTCAAATCCCAATTAGCCTGTCAATGTTTGTTGACAATCTAGAGTTACTATGTCGAGAGTTATAGGAAGTAGGAGTTCGGTCTCCAAAGATGCAGTGCCATATGATCCATGTGATCCGCAGGTCGAGATCGTGGGCGATCTCAAGGAAAAGGTTGAACATGTGAATCTCCTTGACCTCTACCTAATAGACCAGGTGTTGTTCCCACTAATGAACTTCAGTATATTCTGGGACTTGGATGCAAATACAATGGGAGGGATGTAGTTCATACCAAAGTCATAATTCATTAATTTGTTCAACTCCTACATCATGAATCTTAGAGATTTACCAGTGTTCAACACTACTGGTGAGGTTATGAGATGTACCAAGTTCCTCATCAGCCGAGTGCATGACAGGAGCCTATGGCTCGATAGAAAGTACCCAATTCATGCGAAGGATATCCATCAACTTACTGGCTTATCTCTCAAATGTGAGGACGTGTCAAAAGGGTTTCAAAGGTGGAGTAAGCATGAGAAGAAAAAGGGTGAGCTCATCCTGTATGAGAAGTTCCATACACAAAGAGGGGGGCGCACCGCCAAGATTGGCCCCATTTTATCATAGACAATCAGGATCGCTTACTATGTAATTTCTAGCAAGGTCATGCATTTATATTACAAAGGTGAATGCACATTAGATACCCTGTCAGTGGCATATTTTTGCGCCAACAGAGTTGTGTTCAATTGGTGCAGTTACCTTTTGGAAGAACTCCTGGTAGCATGCAAGGAGGTGCAGGAAAAGGGTGAAAAATTCACATACGGTTACTTGTTGGTTGCATTCGCCATGTGGAAGTGGACGTCATCCCTAGGAAGACCAGCATCACTGGCAGACAAGGGTCACCTGGAAAAGATGTTTGAACCTTGGAATTCAAGGTCAGACTCAGAAAACAAATAATTCAACAATGTTACATTCCTGAAGTGGTACAACGGGCTGATAGACGCAACTCAAAGGTTGTTCATACCTGTGGAATTTCTCAACCTAAACACACAAAAAATTACGTTCGACATGAACCGCCACCACACCTTTGTCTGGCCAAGGCATGCAAAGTCTGAATACTTTCACTCCCGAATGTTGTCTTTCTACCTAGAAGAGGAGGCCTTTGGCAAGGAGGTAATTCCATGGCCAGGAGTGAAGTGCAACCCATGCAAGTCGGGGATGCACTATATTTTACCTCTGGACCTCCTAAAGAAAAGGGGACAGGGAAAAGCAGTTGGGTTGAGTTTTGATCCAGCAACACCAGCACCAAAGAAGCAGAAGGTTGATATGCCATTAGACTCTAAGACGAAGGAGGATGAGATACCTCTGGAGCCCAAGAAGAGAATATTGTCAATGTTCCCGTATCTTCCATACAAGGTTGTCCTCTCAGGTAAGGATGTCAATGAAATCCTTGATGCAACTTTCATAAGAGATATCACACCCACAAAGCCTCAGACAGGGGTTTCCCCTATTAAGCCATTAAATCTGAAACCAATATCATCAGCTCTACCTCATACTTGAGCCTCCACCCATAGTGCATAGATGGTGATTCACATCACTGATGACCCGGAACTGGATACCACTGCATCCACCACCATAATCACTGAAAAACCCCCATCGCCACTACAAGAAATGACCATCCAACCCCAAACCATTGAACCCAAGCCCAGGAAGTTGGATCCCGCTAAACTACTCGAGCATGTACCGAAACTCACTAGTTTGACCCATGAAGTCTTGACTCAGTCCATCGTTCCATTCGTACTAATTCAGGACACTCCACCTTCAACTAAGACTCAAAATGTTCCAATACCGCAAGCCCCAAGCCCTCGATGCACTCCCTCAACAATCAATGTTGAGGGTGCCATCCAAAGAAGCAGAACCACAGACATCATGCTCCAGAAACAGGGGGAGGTACCATAGGTTCATAAGGAACCTGAATCAACATCAGGACAGAGTGAAACCTCATTGTAAGAACAACTGGATCTATTACTACAGAACACGCAGTAGTGTGTAGAGATGGTGTAGCTCTGCTTGGCGAAAGTAGAGATACTCCCATTCCTTCTAGCAGCGGTAAGGATGAGACTTGCACAGCCACCACAAGATCCATATACAGGGGAGGAAGAGGTGGAGACATCATCAGAACATTTGACGGCCAGTGGAATCCCACTGTAGGTCCGAGTACCTAGGGAGACCATTACTTTTTCTGGTGACCTCACTCAATGGCCATCAACGCATCTAATTGATATGATCAGAGATTCAACTTATTAATTGGAGCAGAGGCCACAACAGGATGTAGATTTCTCTAAAGAGGAATCAATCCTTGCCCAATCACACCGGATGCAAGAAGAACATGTGAATATCCAGGTGGAGAAGGAAATGGAAAGGGTCTGGGAAAAGTTCACAGAATCCTATACGGTGATTCAAAGGGAAGCACCACAACTGCCTAAATCCAATGTAGCAGGCGAGCCTATGTAGCACATTGAGCTACTCCAGGTAGCATGGTCGGAGTTGGCCATTCGCACAGAGAACCTAGAAGCACAGCTGTAGGAGAGTCAGCGTGAAGCAAAACAACAACCTTGGAAGCTTCAAGAGAAGATCGAAAGAGTTTTGTTTGAAGGGAACAATGCCATAGTAACTCTACACCAAAGGACTGCAGAGTGTACAAATATTTAATGAGAGTTTAGTGATTGTATGGGTATTATATCATGGCACAACCAGACTTTGGAGGACTTGCGTGTGAAGGTACAGTCACTCAGCGAAGAGGTTTCCATTACACTGGATCCTCTAGAACAACAGAAAATATTCAACCAGATCCAACAAACTAACAATGGGCTAAATGCTTTATATGAAGCCCAATCATTGGCTAAGAGAGAGTTATGCGAGTTCTGACCAGTCGTCCAAAATGCCTATTTGCAGATGCACCAGGTGGGCGCTATAGCTGATTCAGAGTGGAACTCTCTAGCTTCATATAAACCAAAGGGATGCATTACAGACGCAATTCAACAGTTCATGGCTGAAGCTTCATTGTTGGCCCGAAAATGGCAGGATAAAGATGACAAATTCCAAGGCATAAGGAAGAGAGCCTTGGAATTGGTTCTAGAGTTGGGATGTTCATTTGAAGAGGCGGAAGAAGAAAGTTCTCAAGAAAGTTATGAAAGAAGAACAGAGACAAAGGATAAAGGAAAGCAACAAATCTCCCCAGAAACCACAGAAGAACCAAGGACTTGACTCGAGGGCGAGTCAAGGATTGTGGTCAGAGTCTATTGGGTCGTTGTTTGTTTTTAATAGAAGTTGCGCAAGCAATACTAAAATATCAATTTTGGTTAGCAAGTTGTGAAAGTCATAAGAGAGATGGACAACGCAATGGAAAAAGAAACATAAAATGGTTAGAGGGATAGCACAATACCAACCCGAAGAAAGAGGTTACAACAAGAACAAGAAATAAAGAATTTGAAATCCAACTGGATTATATATATGAGATGTATATGATTGTAAAGGGTTCATGAGATTATCATTCAATTACATTTAGGTTATGTTATTATAATTAATCTCCATCTTGGGAAAAGGGTAGATAGAGTTATGAAGAATGAGCTCTAAGCCAGAAAAGACAGTAATAGAGTAATGACTTATTGTAATATCGAGAAAGCAAGGGGCCAAGGATAGCCTTATTTCTCAGTAGTATAGAGTTGTTGTTAGCTTTGGAAAGACCAAGAAATGTCTATATCTATTGAATTGTATCTGAGAAACCCTTTTGATGAAAATATATGGAAGGACCCAAAATTTTGAAAATATTCTGTGTAATTCTTTGTCTATATCTATGAATTGTCATTCTACTTTACTTCTTCATGCCTGATAAGATCAATATGTTATGGCTTGTTTGCAAATGTTGTCACAACTCTGTTGTCTTTACTATTAGTTATGAATAAGCTCAGACCTGTCACTTGTTAGTTCATCTTGTTCAAGACTAGGTTGAATCTTGATGATTCTTGAGATATACCTAAGTATTCTCCTTACCCTTCCCTATATTCTTGTTTTGGTTGCACTTCAGGTGACACTTCTTCTCTCCATAGAAGATGAAAATGCCATCTCTCTAGACTATTATGTACCCTTTTGTCGGTAACCTAAGAAGGACCATGGTCTGATCAATTCCGCGCCAACAGATGGATTTATCAACCTATAGTTATGGGTATCATTACAACTTACTAAACAACCAATTCATTCATTCACGGGACTTATGCAACTTTACAATAGGACTTTGCCATTCACATTCATATCTTACCATCAATGCCTATCCTCCTATTCAAAACTCTTATAGGACTTTTTCTAATTCCAGGAAGGTGATGGCATATCTATTATGTTGTAAATCAACATGCTTAAGTTTCTATTGTAAGGAATTTTTGAAATAAAAAATTCCATCTACAGTCCTTCTTCTCAAGGAATCTGTGTAGTTAATAATTAATCATTTAAATGCAAAAAACAAATTTTCCAACAATCCTATCTTGCTTATGACAACCAAACCTTATGGTTTCCATATGGCTTGTGTAGGCCTATTGTTTGAACTCTCCTATGATTCCATTTTGTAACACACTCGACCCCCTAAACTCTCTTAGGCTGGTGGGATGTACAAATTTCCTCTTTTTTTCTCAAACCACCTTTCTTAATCACCCCTCTAGATCAAATTTTGAACTCAAAGTCCAGTTTTTCTCATCGAGATCTTTCCAACAACTATAGCCATTCTCAAAACCAAGCTTGGGATCAAAATGTCTGACCTTTTCAATTTTTTAGGCCTTCTTGTGCCTACCTCCACATGGCACCCACATGGCTCCACGTCACCCTACCATCCGATGTGGATTGATGTGTCAGGACATGTCACCCTCCAACGTGGCACACCCCATCCAATGGATGACAAACATATACATAAACATATGATGGAACTCAGAGGCGATTCTATGCCCAATCGGGTGCCAAGATCTAGTGGATCCCCACATTCAACATGACCAAAACCTTCCTGGTTGTAGTTTATTTGATTTTTCAGTCCTCCGGACCACACCCCCAACTGAGAAATTCACCCCACCGAGCACTGGGAACCTAAACCCAATGGGAATCATACCCCACCAGACACTAGGCTCGCAGGTAAATCCATAAGCCCCCATTCTAATGCACCCGATATGGTGGTCCAGTTGGCACCACAAACACATGGACCTGAAGTGGCATGCCACCTGACATAACACTCCACAATTTGATCAGAAACCACACTAACATGGCACAATGACATGGCATGACGTGTGGATGCTAATGTCATCACATCCTCCAGCCTCATACGAAACTCTGCACTATAAATCTAATGATCCTAGACATGTGGCACATTATCTTCATGACATGTGGACCAAACACAACACAACCTGTGAATTGATGTGGCACTACACATCATCATAGGGAATAAGGGCTCCTATCCACTTAGGTGATGAAAACTGACCACTTCTTATTGGAAACTAAATGCACAACACCTGACTTTATTATTTCATCCTAATGTCACCAACATGTGCCCAAATTACTCCTTCTCATACACTTACAAAGGAAAGGGACAAAAACATGCCCGATCGAGCACTGGGAAACTGAGGAAGGAAACTAAATGGAACGAGCCTTGGGAGTTCTGATGGTCTAAAGGTTTGATTACTATGGGGAATTGACTCCCTCCTAATCTTACTAAGAAATATCAATGACCAAGAACCCTCGGTCCTTAGATATGATGGCTAAGGTTTAAGGGCTCCAATTCAAAGGTTTTATTCCCAATAGTGCCCACAATTGACCCACACAAATACGATGTTGACAAGTGTCATCCTCCATAGCATTTTGGCCGCCATGCTATCATGATACATCATAATGACATCATCCACTCTCTCCCTTGTTTACAAGCATAAAAGGGGGTGGAACCTTGTGTTGGAACCCCACCCCACTAGCACCAGGATTTAACAAGGCCTTCGACGTGGATCATCTAATGCACTGGTTCTCTGGTGGCCTAGTTAACTGGTGAGATACCTGTGGTTCCTAAATCTTCAGTGATAATTAGATGAATGAGGTTCATCCTCCCCTCTGATCCAACGACTACCTTTTTGCTTCAGTTTTTCGTCTGCATCCACGCTAATTGAGACGCCCAGGTTCTGGGTTAGGGTGCCAATCATCTAAGGAAATAAGGCTTAAGGCCTGGCCACCCCCGGGGCCATATCAGATTGCTTAAGTCGAGGGGTCCTCCTGACCCGATATCCATTACCAAAAGGAGAAAGGGGGGGGACTTTGAGATGCATAGGTCCAAATCTCTACCATTTCAAACTCCAAAATAGCACAAACAACTAGTAAAGGAAAACTAAGGTGAACTGAGACCTTAACCAAGAAATATTCTCTCATTCTTCGGAGTTATGGATTTTTGACCAGGTTTCCCTTACAACAAATTCTCAAGGGTTTAATAACTAGGAAAATAGAGCATATGATTTTACTATGAGGTAACAAACATGGAGGTTTCTCCATTCATAACATATCCCAGATGGCAGATGATAATAATTGGTAAGAAAATATCAAGCAAAGAGAGAATACTCACTAAGTGTTCATTTTATTCTTTTCAGAGCTACTCTGTAAGCCATATAATTTCATATGAATTTGCATGAATACACATATCCTTACAAGCTAAGTAAAACACAAGAGAGGATTATACAAGCATAGCATGTTTATACAATTTGCAACATAATAGAGAGTGCAAAGGAAACTTATTTGTTTGTAGGATAATTTCCAAGATGACTGACTGAGGGGGAAAGATTTTCCACCCAACCATAGGATCAGATGCACTAGTTCTCTACAGTTTGTCCACCCCTATGCCAAGCCATGATACCACTAGGGAGATCTCTCAAGATCTCAGAGCAATTATAAAGGTGAAGGCCAATCTCCTTCACACATCCACTGTTTGACAATCCTTATGCCCACCACGCCCAGGGCCTCCATGAGGTTTCTCAAGTTCCCTTCCAACACCAAGCTCACAACCCTGTCAGCTAGGGTCATGTTTCTAGCTTTTTAGACTATTCCTACAACAATCTCGCTCTAAAATTCAATTTTTTTTCCCAGACATGGGTTCTCCATCGCTCTTCGTAGCCTCTACTTTTGCTTCCTCCATTCTCCAGATTGAAAAAAAAAAAAAAAAAAAACTCACCTCCACTGCACAGACATGTGCATTTCTTCTTTCCTTCCTCCAGAAGGTTCTTGACCTATCCTCCCCCTTTATTCTCTCAAAAGGAACTCGTGGATAAACCTCCCAAAATGAGGTGGGTACTATGTTGTACTCGAGGCTATCAGTATTCAACTATACTATTCATCCTTTGTACCTCCATTAAGGTAGCAAGTTGGTTGTTCAACTACCAGTCCTTTCTGCATTAAATGATTTTTGCTTTAGATTCATAAAAAGGGAAAATAACGATTATTTCCAAAATATTTCAATAAGGTGGCTTGGGATAATTTATATTAATGAACCCCCTCTAGGCCCCCTCACTAATTTCTCTAGTGGTATCATGCCTAGTACTTGTGATCCACCCTTCAATCAATTGGTTTGGATTTTATTTTTATTAAAAAATATACATTATAAATTTCACAAGCCATAACATGGAAATATTATCTCCATGCTGAGATAAACCATTGTTAATCCACTTAATTACAAATTAACATGGGAATTAAAATGGAGTGTTACATATGATGTTGAAAAGTACACTATTTTGAGGTTGTGACACTGCAGTCTGAAATTATATTCTGGGAATGATTCTATGAGGTTTGCTAGGGCATGAAGGCTAAATATAACTAGGGTTTGAATCTATGTCTGGGGTATGAAGCAAATATAGGTGTTGGAGCATGAAAGTTAAAGGTATTATTATGTGATGACATAAATGAAGAATGAAGCATGCAAGTGAATGCAAAAGTACTATGTGTATGATGATCTTATATTGGTGTCTATACAGGTCTAACTGAGTTGGTGCCCATCTGAGGAGATTGGTGTCTCCATTAAGTTGGTGCCTACAAAATATCTTACTGCATTGGTGCTCAATTGAGAAGATTAGTGTCTCCAATATGTTGGTGCTTACATAATATATTGTTGAGTTGGTTCTCAGCTAAGGATATTGGTGTCTCTAGTAGGTTAGTTCCTACAATATTTTTAACATTAGGTTGTTGCCTACATACATTTATAAAGATAAGTTTTTGTGGTTTCTCTCATAAGGGTTTCTATGTTAAACTTTGTATACCGTGATTTGAGTTTACATGCATTTATTGTTTTATATTTAATGAATGATTGATGAATTATCAATTAAAGTAAAAATTATCTTATACTAATTCACCACCCCCCTCTCAGTATAAGCATAAGTTCAACAATTGGTATTAGAGGAGGTTCCTTCAAAAACAGTTTAATCATTGGAAGGAAAATCTCGAGCACATATGGATTGTAAGAAAGGTTTCCCTACAAATATAGCTTCTTTGTTCGATGGAAAAAACTATGCATCATGGAGTATAAAAATGAAGACATATTTAATGGCCCTTGGGTTTGGTATCTCGGAATCAGTCACAACAGGTTATACACATGAAGCTAGGAAGGAATCAAGTGAACACAATTCAAAAGCAATATATGTCATCTTGAGTGGCCTATCAAATTTTGAGACTCTCGGGGTAATTCAATGTACATCAACTAAATAGATTTTGGATAAGCTACAAAAAAATTATGAAGGGAGATCCAGTGATTGTTCCAACTATGAATCAAAAACAAAAGAAGCACAATTTGTGATAAAGCTAAAAGGAGGACCTGAAAAATACAAATAAAGGGAATATGGTGATGAAGAAGAAGATAATATCTCCATAACCATGCAAACGAAAAAATGTTGATGAAGAAAATGAAGATAATCAGAAAGAAAATCCAGATAGAGAATGTTGAAGCAAAACTCGTTAGTGCCTTGGAAGAAATAGTCAGACTTAGAGGAAAGAATATAAAGAAGAAGGAGAAATTGCATAAAAATGAAAATAAGGATCATGATCTTGAATAAATAGAGAAGAAAGTTATCATCCTGAAGACTCAAGTAGAAGAGGGGAAAATGATAGAAGAAGTGGTGAGAAGTTGATTGAAAGGAAAGGAAGAAAATTGTGAGAAGCTAGAAGCTGAAATGGTTTCCTTAAAAAAGGAACTAGAGAAAAAAATTGATCAGTTGAACAAAAGATTGAAGTTTGGAAAGAGTACTAAAATATTAAATAATATTCTCAATTTCCAAAGGTCATCATTCATCAAGACAAGTCTTAGCTACGAAGAAAAAAACATACCCTCAAGGGAGATGCAATCACTAAGGTCACAAAGCCATTAGAAAAGGAAAATGAAGAAAATTCTAAAATCTATGCCAATATTCTCAAGGCCTCCATCAACAATGAAAGCAGAAGCAGGAAAGTAAATGATGACTAGAAGAAACATGATTCTTCTCACAATAATAATAAAAATGAGTTCAGAGGAGTTGTTCCACCAAGAAGGCCTTTGACAACCTGGTACCAAAATCTCTTTCTTGGCTATTGTTTTTCTAGCAATAATTTTGGTCATAAATAACTAAATTGTAGATCTTATGAAAGAAGTGATCATGTGAGAGATAGAAATAGAGGTTTTTATAATACCTTAAAGAATGATTATGTGAGAAACAAAACCAAAAGTTATCATGAGTTTGTTGATAGGAACTATAATTCATTTTCTCTGCTACTTGATTACAATGTTGAATGTTATAAGTGGAATAACTATGGGCACATAGCACATGATTGTAGAAGAAGCGTAATAAATTCTCCTAAACAAAACAGGGAAGAATATTCTCTTACCAAGCATAGAGAAGAATACACAAAGGTGTGGAAAAGGAAGCAAGAAGAACCAAAGAAGGAAGAATGTGGACTTGCAATGTATGCTCAAGACAAAGGAATCCAATGGTACATTGATAGTGGATGTTCAAAACACATGACAAGGGATCATAATAAATTTCTCATTCTAAAGAAAGAAAAAGGAGGTAGTGTTACCTTTGGGGATAATGCTTCTGCAGGGATAGTTGGAAAAGGTGTTGTTAGTCTTAATATTGGAAAGACTAAAAAACAGAATGTCTTGTATGTTTAAGGGTTAAAACACAATATTCTAAGTGTTAGTAAAATGTGTGATCAAGGTTACAACCTCACTTTTCATTCCAAAAGATGTGAGATTAGGAAAGCAGGTTCAGGAAGATTAGTGGCATATGCAACTAGAACCTTGAGCAATGTGTACATTTTCAATGAAGTCAAAGGAGAAAAATGTTGTATGGGAGTGATATCTCTCTCTTCTCGTTAATATAGGGAAGCACAAGTTTAGGGGGATCATTCCTTTGCCATTGATGTCAAAGGGGGAGAAGTTGTAGATAGAGGAAGAATTGTAGACACAAGGAAATTTGCAGATGGGGGGAGTATCAGATATGAATAAGGGTTTCCATCAATGAAAATGGGGGAGATTGTTGGAATCACTTTTTCATTTATTTCAAAGACAGGGTGAGACTACAAATGTCCAAGATAAATATTACAAGATGAATATTGTTGGAAATATTGTTTTTGGATATTTGATGCTCATTTTGGATACCCTATATTTGAAGGAATTTTTACTCTAAATACCTACCTAAAATGGGAGCATAGGTTATATGGTTGGAAACATTATTTTGATACCTTTCCAATGGTATATGGCACTCCCTTTAACTCCTTAAGAATGAGGAGATGTGATTTTTTTTGTTAGACAACCTAGCCAGAAAGTTCAGGTCGACTCAACCAGTCTTTATAGGTCAGCCCTAAAAGATAGCACATAAACACTATAAATATAGGATATATGTGAACATTTGAAGAGTATCCAAGAAATAATATCAATTCTGAGGTGCACAAAAGATATTCGAGGTGTGCAAGAGAAGTTGGAGAGTGTTCTTGAGGTCTAAAGGTGTGCAAGAGGAGTGTTTTTTGGAGTTTTAAGGGTGCACTATAGATAAATAAGGTCTATGATGTTGTAGAGTGTGTTGTTTTTAGGTTGTGATACTGAAGGCTGGGATTATATTGTCAGAATGACGCTACAATGTTCTCCATGGCATGAAGGCCAAATCTAACTAGGGTTGAATCTATGTCTAGGGTATGAAGCAAAGAGAGGCGCTAAAGCATGAAAGTTAAAGGTATGATGATGCAATGAAATACATGAAGTATGAAGAATGTAGTTTAGGTTAGAAGTAACATGTGTATGAATATATTAGATTGGTGTCTACACATGTCTTACTGAGTTGGTTCTCAAGTGAGGAGATTAATGTCCCCAGTAGGTTGGTGCCTACACAATATCTTGTTGAGTTGGTGCTCAACTAGGGAGATTGGTGTCTCTAGTTGGTTGGTGCCTACATAATATATTATTTGGTTTGTTCTCAGCTAAATATATTGGTGTCTGTAGTAGGTTGGTTCCTACAATCTTTTTCATAGTAGGTTGGTGCCTACAAGCATTTATAAATGCACATTTTTGTGGTTTTCTCCCGCAAGGGTTTCCAAGTTAAACTTTGTGTACCATGATTTGAGTTTACATACATTTATTATTTGAAATTTAATTAACTATTTATGAATGCTCAATCACATTGAAAAGTATCTTATATTGATTCACCCCGCCCCCCCCACCCCCCTCTCAGTATAAGCACAAGTTCAACAAATTTGGATTTTAGAAAGTATCCTCTCTTAGTTGTGATTTTGTGTTTTTAGTTTTATTCATAATGTTAAGAAAAACATGACTTGGGAGGGAAGTGGTATATCTATACCTATATATGTATATGTATGTATGTATGTATACACTGGAATTTCCCTATTCCAATGTGCCCATGTGATCTAACATTTCCGTTATTTCCTTGAAAGTTTAACTTTAGAATTTTGTAATGGCACCATGAATTTTTGGTTTCATTCAAAATGAGAACCCAATTAACTATGACGCCATGTGATTAGGTATTTCCAGTATTTCCTTGCAAGTTTAAATTTAGAATTTTATAAAAGCGCCATGAATTTAAATTTGGATTCCAAAAATCATCCTCACTAGGGTGTGATTTTTTGTTTTTGGTTTCATTCATAATGAGTGAACAATTGACTTGGGAGGGAAGTGGTATATATATATATATATATATATATATAATTTAAATTTGGATTCCAAAAAGCATCCTCCCTAGGGTGTGATTTTTTGTTTTTGGTTTCATTCATAATGAGTGAACAATTGACTTGGGAGGGAAGTGGTATGTGTGTGTGTGTGTGTGTGTGTGTGTGTACATACATGTATTTATATGCGTTACCACACAAACTAGCACCTTTAGATTACAGTCCCAACGATAAGGTACTAACCTTATGAAACTAGGAGGTTGGCCATTGTGACCTCACCAACTCTCCTCTACACTTTAGGGTAGACTATCTTAACAAAGGGGGAATTCCCTATAATTTAACTAGGATCACTTCGTGTAGTCAAAGTGGGAGTAAAGAGAACCTAGCCACAATTATGATGAAAAAATAAATGTAAAATATAGGCTTGGGGTGATGAGTGAATAGGAAACTAGTGCCTATGTTGCTTGGGATATGGCGTCTAAGCCACCCATGAGTATTTGTCCTCCTATGTTGGTTGTTGAAGCCCAAAACATCATAAAAATTGCTTGGATGAGAATCAATCTAAGGAATATGAAACCTTGCAAGGATTATAGGGAGGCTAATTCTAGATAAATTAACCTAAGTATTACAAAGTAAATCATATATCAAACCTAGGGTAAGGAAATGAAACCCTACAGGCAATTTTGGTTACAGGGCAGCGGCGGCAGAGAAGGCGAGGGTTCGATTTTTAGGGCTTCGACCTGGTCCTGCAGTTCTCCATAGGCCCGTTGGCCTCCTCTCGACCTGTTCCAGGCGTCAAGCTCGCTCCCGGCAGATCCCCAATGGCGGCTGTGACATTCCTGGTGGTTGCACCTGTGGCTGATGCGCCCCCTCTCATGGCTGCGTCCTCCATGGCGGTCGGCGCCCCCCGTGCTCCTGCTCGCGCCTCTTCAAACACCTTTGCCAAGCCAAATGGGGGTTGCTTCGCCCGTCCTCTCCCAGATCAGGGTCCCTCTTTGGGACGTGCGGGACGGGCTTCTTTCAAGGATATGGTCTCCTTTCGAGGGGGTTCCTCGGCTCCGAATACTTCGATTGTTGAAGCCCCTGCAGTTTCTATCCAGATGCCAAAGGAAGCATTGGTGTATTCCTCTCAGCTCAACAAGCTCACCCTGGTTTGCAGGTTTAACGGCTTCTGGCCGAATCTGGTTGCTCTCCGCTCCTGGATCGACTCTGAATGGTCCCCGCTTCTTGTGGGTGAGGTTACAGTTTGAAACAGGGCACATAGCCTGGAACTGTGAGAAGTCATCCAGGAAAATAAGATCATCCCGACGCCAAAGGCCCACTTGGTGGACATGAGCGCAATCGGAGAAGCAAGCTGAAGCAAAGATCTCGTCGTCAAAAGCTGAACGGGAATCCATCTCCGTCCTCAAAGAACTTGTTAAGGGGGAAGACCCAGCGGAAGCAGCTCTTCCCAGGGCTTCAATCCCAACCAAGCAAGCCTAAAGCTAGGCCAATATTGCTAAGGCAGAAGAAGTGCAAGCTCAGCCAGAAATTCATAACCAGGGTCAAAGCAATGAATGGTAGGTCATCACCAAAAGGAAAAAAAACGTCCATCAGCGGGAAGATGTAATGACGCGAAGTCGTTATGGCTCGCTGAAATAGCTATCAACAAGATGTATTATGAGTAATGTGTAACGTTTCCAGGATCTTGAACTTTAAGTGATAGAAATCACTCTCAACGTAAAGGACCCAGTGGCTTGCCAATGTTTTACTGGCCAGTCCACCTTCTTAATATAATCCATAACTGTTTTCGTCAAAAAAAAGGAAATGAAACCCTACGATATTCACCCCTAATATAATATATATAGCCTAGAATTTGACAATGAAATCAAATAGACACATATTTCATACCTCACTTGAAATGTTTTCCTCGTAATAGCTCCTTTCTCAATGAAAATGTGCAACTCAAATCCTTCTGTGATTACCCTAGAACAAACACTAAAGAATAAACAATATTAAACAATAGATTTTCAACTTGGTGAGATAAAACTTTTACCATTATTCTCCACTAATCCAATCCATGTACAAAATGGAGAGAGAAATCCTTTATATAGGTTTTAGCTCAACTCTCTTCTCCAATAAAATAATATTTTCCTAAGAAAATATAACTAACTAGGGGGCAAATTGGATCGAAATCCCATAGAAAAATGTTTGGATACAATGCTCTAGATGGTTTTAGTACCACATGTCTCCTCCTTCCATCGTTATATTCATGCAAAAGAAAAATATAGGTGTCATTTGTCCTCTTCATGTGTAAAATAATGATCAAAGAGTTGGTCAAATAGGAAGGGAAAATTTCCAATAAGTGTGCATGAATGACAAGTGTAAAACTCGATGCTAAGGGATCTTTCCTAGAAATACCGACCTTCAAATAATAATATTACTTGCTAGGGAGAATTTCCAATAAATTAAGTAGTTTTCCATGTGTAAATCCTAATTTGTGAGGGAATTCTTCTATAATTGTATGCCAATGCCAAGTGTAATGCTTGAGTTCTCTTTCTAGAATCCCTTTGACCAAGAAAACTCCAAAATAATCCATTAGCAAGTGTACTCTTGGTACTTGTGACTTGTGGACCACCTTGGCTGAAAAAAACACATAGAATTATGCTTTATGTTCACATTTAAACCTTCACCATGCATGAATTCACCCTAGAAGAGAGAGAATGAGTGCCCCTTGATTAATGTGTATTTGTGTCCACTTTGACCAAGTTAAAATTGAAATTTTCATCCTAGAAGGGATGTCGTGTTAATATTATGGTAGCTTTAGGAGGTATGAACCTCCATTGTGACCTATGAAGAGATTAGAATACTCTGGAAGGAAGCAAAGAAGTGAAGGAAACCCTAGACAAGTTGTCGGTTGCAGAAATATATTTAATATGAATTTATTAATACCCAGAAGGAGAAGTCGGCCCCAGTTAAATTGCCCAAACTACTATAAATACAGGGTGTCAGTTCTCATTATTGTCATCTCAGTAGTTGCAGAGAGAACTGGATCTGCGCAGGTGCATTTGCAGCTTGTGCACAAGTTTCTTGGAAGGTGTGCGCTAGCCTCTCGGTGGGATTATCTTATCAACTTGGGTTCTATTCTTGCTTGGTGCATTAGCCTCTCTTGGATATTGGATTTCTACAAGGATTCTCTTCTCTGTCAAGGTCAAGGTGCTCGGAGGGTGGCTTCAGCCTATGGTTGGGTGACGAGGGTATCGTCAATGGTAAAACAAGCACAATATTCTATATTCTAACAGGTTATGGGACCACAACACCTTCAGTCAGCCTAAAACGCTGGAAGAAAGCATAGCCACTAGATATTGAGCTCGTTGAGGAACTGTCGCTAGGGTTACTAGCAAGAGCAGCTTCCAAAAACACTGCAGCTAGGGTTACTAGCAGAAGCAGTTGCAGAAACCCTAAATCTCTGATCTGACACCTTGTGATGGAGCATCTCACCCAAGAAGTAGAGATTCATATGCACCCTAACTCAACACACCTCTTGGCTCTCTCAGAAGACAAAAATGACGAAGTTGAAGTTTTGGATCAAGGCATGACCAGTTACCAGTCAACCGAAGACATGTGTGAAATAATCAGTCTTTTACACTACTCAGCACTCACCGGGACGATTGAAGATGATATGTGGATAATCGATAGTGGAGCTTCCAGCCACATGACGGGAGATCAAGCTAGACTCTCAAATCTAAATGAGAGAAAGACATCATACAAAGTGGAGCTTGGAGACAAAAGCACTTACCCCGTCGAAGGATTTGGACAAGCCTCCGTCAAGTTGGAATTAGGTAATCATGTTCACTTAAGCAATGTTTTATATGTACCTGGTTTAGAAAAGAATCTTGTATCAATATCATGTTTAGAAGACAAAGGAAATAGAATAGCTTTCATGGATGGAAAGGTGTTATCATGGCATAGGAATTCTAGCATAGAGGATGCTAGGGTTATTGGAAGTCGTGAAAGAAATTTGTATAGACTACTAAAACAAAATGAAGAATCTCTAGTACATGACGAAGTCAACCCTAATGAACTTTGGCATAGAAGGTACGCTCATATCAATTATCAAGCATTACCTTTCCTCAAAAAAATGGTTGAAGGAATACCAGAATTGAAATCTACACATGAAGGAATTTGCAAAGGATGTGCCCTTGGGAAAAATATCAAGAAACCATTCCCAAGCAGCAACAACAAATCCAAGGAAATCCTAGATCTAATACACTCAGATGTTTGCGGTCCAACGCCAGTCAGATCTCTAGGAGGATCTTTGATCCGGATTATTTTCGGCACAAAATGAGAGCGGAGATATAATAAAGAAGTTTAAACCTGCTAAAAATAGTAAATTGCCAAAATTGGCAGAAAGCCATTTTGAGCCATTTGGAAAAGGTGGGTGGCCACCGATATCCACTTGGATCAATCCTCCCTCCTTAGGAAGCAATGGTCTCCATTTCATTGAGTTCCCTGGGGAGAGGGAAAAGCATTTGCTAAATCTGCATCTTGGTGAGCTGCTTGTCTTGCTGGAGACGTCGCGTTGCTCAGTTTGTGGAAATCTGTCACGAACCTGTTGTGGTTGAAGCTTCTCAACAAGTTGAAATACATGAGAGGACGATATGCAGAAGGAATCTTTGCACTTTTCTGCAGCCTTGTCGACCTGCTTCTATTGGATAGAATGTGCTTGGGCCGAGGGTGTAGTGGTTGCAGTATCCTTTTGTTCCCCTTTTGAACAGATTGTGGAGAATATGAATTTTGTAGTATGAGATACTACCTTGCGGCATTGTTTAGTTGGGGCATTAGTTGTAACTACCTCTGGTATCCTGTAGAGATGACCCCCCAAAGTAATAATGACACTACGGGGTCGAGACTCATAGATAGCATGGCGTTTCCACATATATGGCTGGCCCAAGAGAACATCACAAACATCCAGTGGGGAAACATCACATAATACCTCATCCTTGAAGATTTGAGTGTCGTATGACAATCGGCACTGTTGGTTGACACGGAGATCTCTTCCTTGTCGAAGCCACCCGATGTTGTATGGTTGCGGGTGTGGTGTTGTCGACAATCACAATTGTTTGACGACCTCTGCTGAGATGAGGTTCTTCTGGCTTCCGCTATCAACAATAAAATGCAGCGGGGTCCCCTTAACCCACATTTGTGAATGAAAAAGGCGCTCCCCCTCTTCAGGATCTGTTGGTTCTTCTGGTTGAATTGTTGCGGTCGCGACAATAGCAGTGGGGTCTGCGTCAATGATCTGTCCTTTACCATTATTTTCAGAATCAGATTTTGAATCAGGGTTCGTCTCTTTGCCTTTGATATCAGCCACCAATGACTGTTTTGAGCGACATTCATCGGTGTTGTGCCAGGGGATTTTGTGGAAATCGCACCATTTTCCGGTTTCCTTCTTTGTCTTCTCGTGACCCTTTTTTTCCTCTGTCTTGGACTGGTTTTTGGGAGACTGTTTGTTAGGGTTGTCTTTGTCATACTTTGGTTGTTGCGGATTTGCAGAACCAAATTCCCATTTTTTCTGGTGCTTAAATTTTGCTCAATTTTAACAGCATATCGATAAGCAGCACCGAGTGATGAGATGTCCAGAAAATCCATTTCAGTCTGGATGTATCTGTGTAGAGCCCCACGGTATTTCAGAACCAAATTTCACTCGGAGTCTTTGATACCCATCTTGGTGCGCAAGGTATGGAAGGTATTGGTGAACTCCGAAACTGCTTGGCCCCTCTCTTGCCGCAGTGTGGTCCATCTCATGTACTGGTCCTCATAGTTTCCAACAGGGTAATATTGTTCCTTTAC
>ML788136.1:44991-57069 GCA_009831015.1 Picea engelmannii | reverse complement strand
CTAGAATGGTGGCAGCTTATCTCTGAGAAGAGATGTGACGGCTACTCGCATTCGCAAGAAGATGATTACAATGAGGCTTTGAAGGCCCTTTTACAATAAAAGAGAATGCCAAACATCATAGACATCCAAAATCCTAACCCTAGGAGATGAAGCGCCAAAAGTCATGTGGGCCCCGTTTGGGTAAGTGAGTACATCAACTTCCCGGGGTCGTAACTTTTGCATACAATCTCCGTTTTAGGCATGTGATAGCTCATTGGAAAGGTATCGTCGAGGAGATTCATTTTGGGGGATCAATTATGTCTTCAAATATAATTGAGAACATCGATCTCGAAAAACCTTCATTTGGACCCTCAAAATGGCCCTAGAAGTTTAAACGTGCTAAAAATAGTAAATTGCCAAAATTGGCAGAAAGTCGTTTTGAGCCATTTGGAAAAGGTGGGTGGCCACCGATATCCACCTAGATAAATCCTCCCTCCTTAGGAAGCAATGGTCTCCATTGCGTTGAGTTCCCGGGGGAGAGGGAAAAGCATTTGTTGAATCTGCATNTTGCTCAGTTTGTGGAAATCTGTCACGAACCTGTTGTGGTTGAATCTGCTCAACAAGTTGAGATACATGAGAGGACGATGTGCAGAAGGAATCTTTTCACTTTGCTACAGCCTTGTCGACCTGCTTCTGTTGGATAGAAGCTGCTTGGGCCAAGGCTGTAGTGGTTGCAGTATACTTTTGTTCCCCTTTTGAACAGATTGTGGAGAAGATGAATTTTGTAGTATGAGATACTACCTTGTGGCATTGTTTAGGTGGGGCAGTAGTTGGAACTATCTTTGGTATCCTGTAGAGATGACCCCCCAAAGTAATAATGACACTACAGGGTCGAGACTCATAGATAGCATGGCGTTTGCACATATATGGCTGGCCCAAGAGAACATCACAAACATCCAGTGGGGCAACATCACATAATACATCATCCTTGAAGGGTTGGATGTCGTATGACAATCGGCACTGTTCGTTGACATGGATATCTCTTCCTTGCCGAAGCCACCCGATGTTGTATGGCTGCGGGTGTGGTGTTGTCGACAATCACAATTGTTTGACGACCTCTGCTGAGATGAGGTTCTTCTGGCTTCCGCTATCAACAATAAAATGCAGCGGGGTCCTCTTCACCCACATTTGTGAATGAAAATGGTGCTCCCCCTCTTCAAGATCTATTGGTTCTTCTGGTTGAATTGATGCGGTCGCGACAATAGTAGTGGGGTCTGTGTTAATGATCTGTCCTTTACCATTATTTTCATAATCAAATTTTGAATTAGGGTTCGGCTCTTTCCCTTTGATCTTGGCCACCAATGACTGTTTTGAGCGACATTCATCGGTGTTGTGTCAGGGGCTTTTGTGGAAATCGCACCATTTTTCGGTTTCCTTCTTTGTCTTCCCGTGACCCTTCTTTTCCTGTGTCTTGGACTGGTTTTCGGGAGACTGTTTGTTAGGTTTGTCTTTGTCATACTTTGGTTGTTGCGAATTTGCAGACCCAAATTCCCGTTTGTTCTGGTGCTTAAATTTCTGCTCAATTTTAACATCATATCGATAAGCAGCACCGAGTGATGAGATGTCCAGAAAATCCATTTCAGTCTGGATGTATCTGTGTAGAGCCCCACGGTATTTCAGAACCAAATGTCGCTCGGAGTCTTTGATACCCAGCTTGGTGCACAAGGTATGGAAGGTATTGGTAAACTACGGAACTGCTTGGCCCCTCTCTTACCGCAGTGTGGTCCATCTCATGTATTGGTCCTCATAGTTTCCAATAGGGTAATATTGTTCCTTTACCGCATCCACAAAAAAATCCCAAGTGGGATCGGCCCCATATATTCCAGACTCCTCTGTGGAACTTTTCTCCTAGTAAGTTTCCCACCAATGTTTGACATGAGCGAGAACTTTAAGGAGTGCGAAGGTGATCTTTTCCTTATCGAAAAAATTGTGAACAGAGAAATAAGCTTCTAGCAGAATTAACCATTTTTCTAGGGCTTCTGCATCTATATGTCCCTCAAATACAGGAATATCAAAATTAACTTGTACTTTGAAAGGTGAGGTGCCTCCAAAGTGGCCACTTGATGAATATGCATCTGATGCTATCGGCAGGCATTGAAATATGTGGGCAAAATTCTCCATCATTTCGTCCCTCTGACGCGTGAGAGCTTGCTCAAGCAACAGATTGATAGGATCGTCTACTCCATCATTTTTCTTTTCTTCTACCATTGAGGGTTTCTTAGGTGTGCGAGAGCGACTATATTCAAGAGAGACAAGCTCGAGACCCAACTTTCTATACTCGGACCTCGTCGGGGACATGCACTGAAAAAAACGATCAAGAACAGTCTGCTCTGATACCACTGATCCGGATTATTTTTGGCACGAAATGAGAGCGGAGATATAATAAATAAATGCACAGAGATATTGCAGATATTCAATAATATAACATAAATGTATCAGAGATGCAACCATAAACACAGATATACAATAATACACGATTTCTATTAATCAGATAAATGTACAGAGACTGTAAAAATACAGAGTGAAAGACTCGCTAGAATAGTGCCAGCTTATCTCTGAGAAGAGATGTGACGGCTACTCACATTCGCAAGAAGATGATTACAATGAGGCTCTGAAGGCCCTTTTACAATAAACGAGAATGCCAAATTTCCTAGACATCCAAAAACCTAACCCTAGGAGATGAAGCGTCAAAAGTCATGTGGGCCCCGTTTGGGTAAGTGAGTACATCAACTTCCCGAGGTCGTAACTTTTGCATACGATCTTCGTTTTAGGCGTGTGATAGCTCATTGGAAAGGTATCATCGAGGAGATTCATTTTCGGGGCTCAATTATTCCTTTGACTATCATTGAAAACCTCGATCTTGAAAAACCTTCATTTGGACCCTCAAAATGGCCCCAGAAGTTTAAACCTACTAAAAATAGTAAATTGCCAAAATTGGCAGAAAGCCATTTTGAGCCATTTGGAAAAGGTGGGTGGCCACCGATATCGACCTGGATCAATCCTCCCTCCTTAGGAAGCAATGGTCTCCATTGCGTTTATTTCCTGCGGGAGAGGGAAAAGCATTTGTTGAATCTGCATCTTGGTGAGCTACTTGTCTTGCTGGAGACGTCGCGTTGCTCAGTTTGTGGAAATATGTCACGAACCTGTTGTGGTTGAAGTTGCTCAACAAGTTGAGATACATGAGAGGATGATGTGCAGAAGGAATCTTTACACTTTGATGCAGCCTTGTCGACCTGCTTCTGTTGGATTGAAGGTGCTTGGGCCAAGACTGTAGTGGTTGCAGTATCCTTTTGTTCCCCTTTTGAACAGACTGTGGAGAAGATGAATTTTGTAGTATGAGATACTACCTTGCAGCACTGTTTAGGTGGGGTAGTAGTTGGAACTACCTCTGGTATCCTGTAGAGATGACCCCCCAAAGTAATAATGGCACTACGGGGTCGAGACTCATAGATAGCATAGCGTTTCCATATATATGGCTGGCCCAAGAGAACATCACAAACATCCAGTGGGGAAACATCACATAATACCTCATCCTTGAATGCTTGGATGTCATATGACAATCGGCACTATTGGTTGACACGAAGATCTCTTCCTTGCCGAAGCCACCTGATGTTGTATGGTTGCGGGTGTGGTGTTGTCGACAATCCTAATTGTTTGACGACCTCTGCTGAGATGAAGTTCTTCTGGCTTCCACTATCAACAATAAAATGCAGCGGGGTCCCCTTCACCCACATTTGTGAATGAAAAAGGGGCTCCCCCTCTTCAAGATCTGTTGGTTCTTCTGGTTGAATTGCTGCGGTCGCGACAATAGCAGTGGGGTCTGCGTCAATGATCTGCCATTTACCATTATTTTCAGAATCAGATTATGAATCAAGGTTCGGCTCTTTGCCTTTGATCTCGGCCACCAATGACTTTTTTGAGCGACATTCATCGGTGTTGTGTCAGGGGATTTTGTGGAAATTGCACCATTTCCCGGTTACTTTCTTTGTCTTCCCGTGACCCTTCTTTTCTTGTGTCTTAAACTGGTTTTCGGGAGACTGTTTGTTAGGGTTGCCTTTGTCATACTTTGGTTGTTGCGGATTTGCAGACCCAAATTCCCGTTTGTTCTGGTGCTTAAATTTCTACTCAATTTTAACAGCATATTGATAAGCAGCACCGAGTGATGAGATGTCCAGAAAATCAATTTCAGTTTGGATGTATCTGTGTAGAGCCCCACGGTATTTCAGAACCAAATGTTGCTCGGAGTCTTTGATACCCATCTTGGTGCGCAAGGTATGGAAGGTATTGGTGAACTCCAGAACTTTTTGGCCCCTCTCTTGCCGCAGTGTGCTCCATCTCATGTACTGGTTCTCATAGTTTCCAACAGGGTAATACTGTTCCTTTACCGCATCCACACAAAAATCCCAAGTGGGATCGGCCCCATATATTCCAGACTCCTCTATGGAACTTTGCTCCTAGTGAGTTTCCCACCAATGTTTGAAATGAGGGAGAGCTTTAAGGAGTGCGAAGGTAATATTTTATTTGTCGGAAAAATTGTAAACAGAGAAATAACCTTCTAGCAGAATTAACCATTTTTCTAAGGCTTCTGCATCTATCTGTCCTTCAAATACAGGAATATCAAAATTAACTTATACCTTGAAAGGTGAGGTACCTCCAAAGTGCCCACTTGATGAAGATGCGTCTGATGCTATCGACAGGCGTTGAAGGATGTGGGAAAAATTCTCCATCATTTCGTCCCTCTGTCGCATGAGAGCTTGCTCAAGCAACAGATTGATAGGATCATCTGCTCCGTCATTTTTCTTTTCTTCCGCCATTGAGGGTTTCTTGGGTGTGTGAGAGCGATTGTCTTCAAGAGAGAAAAGCTCAAGACCCAACTTGCTATACTCGGACCTCGTCGGGGACATGCACTGAAAAAAACGATCAAGAACACTCTGCTCTGATACCACTGATCCGGATTATTTTCAGCACGAAATGAGAGCGAAGATATAATAAAGAAATGCACAGAGATATTGCAGATATTCAATAATATAACATAAATGTATCAAAGATTCAACCATAAACATAGATATACAGTAATACACGATTTCTATTAATCGGAGAAATGTACAGAGACTGTAAAAATACATAGTGAAAGACTTGCTAGAATGGTGGAAACTTATCTCTGAGAAGAGATGTGACGGCTACTCGCATTTGCAAGAAGATGATTACAATGAGGCTTTGAAGGCCCTTTTACAATAAACGAGAATGCCAAACATCCTAGACATCCAAAAACCTAACCCTAGAAGATGAAGCGCCAAAAGTCATGTGGGCCCCGTTTGGGTAAGTGAGTACATCAACTTCCCGGGGTCATAACTTTTGCATACGATCTCCGTTTTAGGCGTGTGATAGCTCGTTGGAAAGGTATCGTCGAGGAGATTCATTTTGGGGGATAAATTATGCCTTCAAATATCATTGAGAACCTCGATCTCGAAAAACCTTCATTTGGACCCTCAAAATGGCCCCAGAAGTTTAAACCTGCTAAAAATAGTAAATTGCCAAAATTGGCAGAAAGCCGTTTTGAGCCATTTGGAAAAGGTGGGTGGCCACCGATATCCACCTGGATTAATCCTCCCTCCTTATAAAGCAATGGTCTCCATTGCGTTGAGTTCCCAGGGGAGAGGGAAAAGCATTTGTTGAATCTGCATCTTGGTGAGCTGCTTGTCTTGTTGGAGACGTCGCGTTGCTCAGTTTGTGGAAATCTGTCACGAACTTGTTGTGGTTGAAGCTGCTCAACAAGTTGAGATACATGAGAGGATGATGTGCAGAAGGAATCTTTGCACTTTGCTGCAGCCTTGTCGATCTGCTTCTGTTGGATAGAAGGTGCTTGGGCCAAGACTGTAGTGGTTGCAGTATCCTTTTGTTCCCCTTTTGAACAGATTGTGGAGAAGATGAATTTTGTAGTATGAGATACTACCTTGCGGCACTGTTTAGGTGGGGCAGTAGTTGTAACTACCTCTGGTATCCTGTAGAGATGACCCCCCAAAGTAATAATGACACTACGGGGTCGAGACTCATAGATAGCATGGCGTTTCCACATATATGGCTGGCCCAAGAGAACATCACAAACATCCAGTGGGGCAACATCACATAATAACTCATCCTTGAAGGCTTGTATGTTGTATGACAATTGGCACTATTGGTTGACACGAAGATCTCTTCCTTACGGAAGCCACCCGATGTTGTATGGCTATGGGTGTGGTGTTGTCGACAATCCCAATTGTCTGACGACCTCTGCTGAGATGAGGTTCTTCTGGCTTCCGTTATCAACAATAAAATGCAGTGGGATCCCCTTCACCCACATTTGTTAATGAAAAAGGCGCTCCCCCTCTTCAAGATCTGTTGGTTCTTCTGGTTGAATTGTTGCGGTCGCGACAATAGCAGTGGGGTCTGCGTCAATGATCTGTCCTTTACCATTATTTTCAGAATTAGATTCTGAATCAGTGTTCAGCTCTTTTCCTTTGATCTCGGCCACCAATGACTGTTTTGAGCGACATTCATCGGTGTTGTGTCAGGGGCTTTTGTGGAAATCACACCATTTTCCAGTTTCCTTCTTTGTCTTCCCGTGATCCTTCTTTTCCTGTGTCTTGGACTGGTTTTCGGGAGACTGTTTGTTAGGGTTGTCTTTGTCATACTTTGGTTGTTGCGGATTTACAGACCCAAATTCTCGTTTGTTCTGGTGCTTAAATTTATGTTCAATTTTAACAACATATCGATAAGCAGCACCGAGTGATGAGATGTCCAGAAAATCCATTTCAATCTGGATGTATCTATGTATAGCCCCACGGTATTTCAGAACCAAATGTTGCTCTGATTCTTTGATACCCAGCTTGGTTTGCAAGATATGGAAGGTATTGGTGAACTCCAGAACTGCTTGGCCCCTCTCTTGCCGCAGTGTGGTCCATCTCATGTACTGGTCCTCATAGTTTCCAACAGGGTAATACTGTTCCTTTACCGCATCCACACAAAAATCCCAAGTGGGATCGGCCCCATATATTCCAGACTCCTCTGTGGAAATTTTCTCCTAGTAAGTTTCCCACCAATGTTTGACATGAGGGAGAGCTTTAAGGAGTGCAAAGGTGATCTTTTCTTTGTCGAAAAAATTGTGAACAGAGAAATAACTTTCTAGCAAAATTAACCATTTTTCTAGGGCTTCTGCATCTATTTGTCCTTCAAATACAGGAATATCAAAATTAACTTGTACCTTGAAAAGTGAGGTGCCTCCAAAGTGGCCACTTGATGAAGATGTGTCTGATGCTATCGGCAGGCATTGAAGAATGTGGGAAAAATTCCCCATCATTTCGTCCCTCTGTCGCGTGAGAGCTTGCTCAAGCAACAGATTGATAGGATCGTATGCTCCGTCGTTTTTATTTTCTTCCGCCATTGAGGGTTTCTTGGGTGTGCGAGAGTGATTGTCTTCAAGAGAGACAAGCTCGAGACCCAACTTTCTATACTCGGACCTCGTCGGGGACATGCACTGAAAAAAACGATCAAGAACAGTCTGCTCTGATACCACTGATCCAAATTATTTTCGGCACGAAATGAGAGCGGAGATATAATAAA
The DNA here is from genome assembly GCA_009831015.1 of Picea engelmannii. Classification (NCBI taxonomy): domain Eukaryota; kingdom Viridiplantae; phylum Streptophyta; class Pinopsida; order Pinales; family Pinaceae; genus Picea; species Picea engelmannii. Next base: position 49,431 of record ML788136.1, on the reverse strand, counting down.
TAAATGCACAGAGATAATGCAGATATTCAATAATATAACGTAAATGTATTAGAGATGCAACCATAAACACATATATACAGTAATACATGATTTCTATTAATCAGAGAAATGTACAGAGAATGTAAAAATACAGAGTGAAAGACTCGCTAGAATGGTGGCAGCTTATCTCTGAGAAGAGATGTGATGGCTACTCGCATTTGCAAGAAGATGATTACAATGAGGCTCTGAAGACCCTTTTACAATAAACGAGAATGCCAAACATCCTAGACATCCAAAAACCTAACCCTAGGAGATGAAGCGCCAAAAGTCATGTGGGCCCCGTTTAGGTAAGTGAGTACATCAACTTCCCGGGGTCGTAACTTTTGCATACGATCTCTGTTTTAGGCGTGTGATAGCTCGTTGGAAAGGTATCGTCGAGGAGATTCATTTTGGGGGATAAATTATTCCTTTGACTATCATTGAGAACTTTTATCTCGAAAAACCTTCATTTGGACCCTCAAAATGGCCCCAGAAGTTTAAACCTGCTAAAAATAGTAAATTGTTAAAATTGGCAGAAAGTCGTTTTGAGCCATTTGGAAAAGGTGGGTGGCCAACGATATCCACCTGGATCAATCTTTTTACTATGTAATCTTCATATATGACTATTCAAGAAAGACGTGGTTGTACCTACTAAAATCAAAAGACGAAGTATTTAGCAAGTTCCAAGAATTCAAGGCAGAAATAGAAAACCTTACGAACAAGAAGATCAAGACATTAAGAACAGATAATGGAAGAGAATACACCTCGAAGGAGTTTGTTGCATTCTGCAAAATAGAAAGGATTAGGAGGGAGCTGATTGTTCCTCATAATCCTCAACAAAACAGTGTAGCGGAAAGAAAGAACAGATCTATCGAAGAAATGGTAAAAGCCTTATTGAACGACCAAGGTCTATCCATGTTCCTATGGGGAGAAGCAGCAATGATGGAAATATATGTACATAACAGAATCCTTCATCGTATATTGAAGGAAATGACACCAGAAGAAGAATTCTCAGGTAAGAAACCTAACGTAGAAAACCTAAGAATATTTGGATGTCCAGTTTAGTCTCATATTCCCAAAGATAAAAGGAATAAACTAGAACTCTTAGGAAAGAAGGGGATATTCGTGGGACATAGTGATTCATCCAAAGCCTATAGAATATATATTCCAGAACAACACAAGATAGAAGTAAGCAGAGATGTAACGTTCAATGAAAGGATGGCCTTCAGGAAATCCATCGAAGAAATTATAGAAGAAGAAGAACTTGAAGAACCTAATGAAGAAAACACATAAAACGAAAATAATGAAAAGGATCAACCTGATCATCCTATGGAGCCATGTGATAACATTGATTCAGATATCATACCAAAGACCAAGAAACAACCAGCTTGGCTTGAAGCTACATTACAAGATGCAAAAAGAATCAAGGTTCCAGAAGGAACATCCAGGAAGAGTAAAAGACCGAAAAGATTCTCAAGTTATGCAGCATACTTGACGAAGCTCCTAGATGAAGAACCTACCACATTTGAAGAAGCAGTCCAAAAGGGACAATGAAAAGAAGCTATGGCGGAAGAACATCAATCCATTATGAAAAATAAAGTATGGGAAATTGTACCCGGACCTAAAGAAAAATCAGTGGTAACCTCAAAATGGGTATACAAGATCAAACATGCAGTAGACGGAAGTGTGGATAAATACTGATCCGTCGGATCTTTTAATGACTTATGGTTGAGTTTTAATTTTCCATGCGTTAATTAACCACTTGAGAAACTTAGCAAAAGAATGAGGAAAGAAGAGGAATTATGACAGCCATATACATATATGCAGATCTGAAATGAAATAATAGACAGCAAACCATAACACGCAGATTGATAACGGAGTTCGACACAACTTTGCCTAAGTCTCCGGGCCTTTTTCTCTGTGGGGGAGGCTTCTTTATTTCTATTCAAATGCTCAAAAGTATATCACTGCAATGTCAAATGGCTACAAGATTGATCTGTTCATGTTCTTCCAGATCTCTAGAACCATGCAAAGAAAACGGCACGCAAAACGGACGTCCAGAGCTCCCATAAATGGTCTGACAGCGTCTCCTCCTCAAAAGCTTCTCTGCCTCAAAATGGCTTTGGCTTGGCTTCTCCTCAGCATAATTCTACTCTGAATGCCCTTAAAGATATCCCCATGGCCTCAAACAGGCCTTGGTTATATAGCTGGGAAGTTAGTTTCTCATCTCCAACTTCCTCCAAGAAGTTAGGCTCCAAAACTACCCAATAACTCCTAAAAACCATTAACAATAGGCTTAATTACATTAAAAAACCAAACAGTGGTTAGAAAACCCACTTTCTAACTATAAAATAGTTATAATACGGGCTTAAGCCCCCTCTCCTGGGTGCGCGCACCTTCTGTATGGTCACATGGCTTTAATATAGCCAAGCGCTAGCCCAAAGGGCTAAGCGTTGGTCGTAACCATGCGTTGACACTTGGTTCCGTTGGAAACCATACGACCGTTGGTCTAACGGTTTAAACCGCCCAAACGGTATACATTTCGCCCCTTGTTTGGTGGTCGAGACTCCCGGTCGTATGGCTGTGTTTACATATGGGTTGCCGCGAACCATGGGCCAAACCCCGAACTGTGAACACCCGCCCGCATTGACTTCCACGCTCGTAGTCACATTGTATGGTTCTGCGCCGAGGGCTGGAGATAAGCCCCGGCCCTTTCCCCCACGGCTCAAAACATAAACCAAACATAAATACGAAATGTGCCATTTGTATAACAAGCAATACACGGTGACGCGTTGGTTGGCAGCCACTTGTCAAGTCATACGTCGGTGGGGAGGTCACCGGTTCGAACCCGGTCGACCACAAAAAATTTTGATTAACCAAACAAAACCCATAAACCAATACCTGGGTGCCACGTGGCAGCCCGTGATTGGGCCACGTGGCACCCAATCACTTGCCAAATAAACGCCACGTGTCAGCAAATGATTCGTTCAAAACCTGCCAATAGATGACTACCACGTCATGCCACTTCACCTTGCCACATAATCCCTGTCATATGGATCTGTCACCTACCACATCATCCATGCCACGTCATCGTACGGTTGCCATGTCAGATGCTGACATCATCCGTGCCACGTGTCACCCTTCTAGTGGTGACATGTGTCACCCCCGAATAGGTCCATCTGTATACCGAAATGTCCAAAACTGCCTGCCACAAGTCACTACCTGAGGCTGCCACGTGTCGCCTGTACAGACCTGCCACATGTCGTTTGTACGGACATGCCACGTCAGCATCCATACGGACTGCACAATCAGCATTTTTGTTTGCATGTTTGACTTTTCGGACAAAATGTGATATCTTCTCCATACGGACTCCGTTTGACAAAGTAAATATACCACCGGAATCAAGAAGACGAGATGGACGCAATGGCATAGGTTTCGTCGCATTCCGAGCACTTTCATTTTTGAGCATTTTTCAAGCCCTATCAGGCTTTTGGATCCGATTTTGGATCACACCTCCCCACAATAAGACCTTTTGGTCCCCAAAAGGTTACTATCCAGTCAACAAGCTTGGGATAGGCCATCCGGCTTGCTCTTTGTCTCTGAACTAAAATGATTACATTAATGGAAGCAAAATACAATGAAGTTGAGACATCCACTTCTGGCAGAACCAAGTGACTGGTTTCTTTCCTTCATGATGTTCCTCTTGCTTCGCTGGTAATCCTTCCTCCTTCGTGAGTACATGCAAAATCCTTTTGTCCTTCCTTGGACGAAGTTTCGGATTAAGCTTCCAACAACTAGCCTTTTGATGTCCACTCTTGTTGCAAAACGTGCAATGAGTTTTTGGCATCCAGACCTATTTACCCTTCTCTTTCTTCTGTTGTGGACTTGAGCCTTTATGTCGTGTTTACTTCCTAGTCGACATAGGTTTCCTATACAAAGTTTGTCTCTTCCAACACTTGGCAACACAATGATTAGGTGAATGACAATAAGTACATGGATAAAGATTCCACAAGTTCTGGTTTACTTGATTATGTTTGTTATAATCAAAAGGAGAATTAATAAAAACATGACCATTATACCTTCCATGTTGATCTTCACTTTTCTTTGGAGACGACTTGCATTCACTACCACAACCTTGAAGTGATGCGCCATTTCCTTTTGTGAAGTGTTCTTGCAATGTCTTAAGTTGGCCATTGGAAGTATTACTTGCTTCCAAAGTTTTGGAACCTATCTTGGAAGACTCTCCAAGGTCCCCTTTGCCATATCCCAATCCTAAGTGTCGAGGCCTTTCCTCAACCTCAATAGGATTTACAATGCCTTGACCTCTACATCCAAGGCCCTTTCCTTCTTCATAACCCATCTTGGTTAGTATTCTCAAACCTACACATTTTGTATGTTTTTCGAATGCACCAAAACCAACTT
>ML788136.1:16728-28701 GCA_009831015.1 Picea engelmannii | reverse complement strand
AAATTGTTTACAGTCGAGATGTTGTTTTCAGAGAGGTAAAAGATGTGTTCAAACAGGAATTCCCACCAACGCAAGATGAACCTGAGAAAATAGAGCTTGAGTTGGATGATGCAAAATCTGAATCATCTGAAGAAGAGGAAGCAAAGGAAGCAGCAACAGAAGAAGAAGAACCTCATACCCCAGTATTGAGGAGATCAGTGAGAGATAGAAGGCAACTAGAAAGGTATAGTCCACCTGATTTTCGTTCTAATTTTTCTTTATCTATTACTGATGATGATCCCAGAACTTTCAGGGAAGTAGTGAATTCAGAGGATAGTAAACTCTGGAAGAAGGCCATGGTTGAAGAAATGGATGCCTTGGATAAGAATGAGGCATGAGATATAGTTGAGCTTCTAGCTGGAAGAAAATTGGTTGGTAGCAAATGGTTGTTCAAGAAGAAGTTTAATGCACAAGGTAAAGTGGAGAAATACAAATATTCCTGGCAAAGAACCTAGCTTATCATTCGAAGACAAAGCATATTGATGTTCAGTGTCACTTTTTGAGAGACATGGTTGAGGAAAAGAAGGTGTTGCTGGAAAAGGTTGACACTTTGAAGAATGCTACAGATTCATTGACAAAGTCTGTGAGCATAAAAAAGTTCTCCTGGTGTAGAGTAACAATGGGCATTGTTGCCCTAGATTGTTGACTATATAATCCCCTGGACCCCTGGATGCAAAGAAAACAACAAGTGGGAGAATGTTGGGTATGTGTTATATTCTTTGCATGTGTGTGTGTGTGGGTGCGTCAGATATGACAACTGCATCTGACGATCCCTTTTGCGGTTTTTTCTATTTTTAGCGGATTTTGTTATTTTTAGCGGATTTGTAAATTAATCTCAGATTAAGGGATTAGGGTTTTGGGTATCTACTAAATACCTAAAAACATTGTATATATTGTATGGCGAATGGTGAAATTCGATATAATGAAAATAAGAAAGGTTTTCCCGGTTGAGGGTTTCCGGTATAAAATCTCCATGTACTTTGTGTATGAGCCATTGATTAATTTTTGTATTTCTTAAGAATCTATATGCATTGTTTTACTTCACAGGTTTAAAACTTACAATCCGGTGGCATACCATTGTGAGACACTCTCAAATACTATCTAAAAATACCCCACCTATGACAAAAAAATGTATTCCATTATCCAAGCCCGTCGTCAATGGAAACATTACATTCTGGGAAAGGAGATGATCATCCATATTGATCACAAACCTCTACAGTTCATACAGACACAAGGGAAATTGATGAATGACCACCATCAAAAGTGGTCCACCTACCTACAACAGTTCCATCTCAACATCAAGTATAAGACAAAGAGCTTAAATAATGTCGTTGACTGCCTCTATTGACCTCCCATGGTTGCACTCACCATTGTGCTCCATTCCTGTGGACATGAGGCATCTGAGTGGCCCAAACTTTATCAGCAAGATCTAGACTTTTCCACCACCTATTAGCTCTTGGGTACATGCGCCAATGTCATTGATTTTCACATTCATGATGGCAAAGTCTAAATCTAGTTTGGGCCATCTCTGTGTTCCTACAAAAGAGCATTCAAATTTGATTTGGGAAGCCCACTACAGTAGGATAGAAGGACATTTTGGTGTGGAGAAAACTATGTTTGTTCTACAGAAACATTTTTATTGGTCAAAACTTCGACAGGATGTAAACAAGTATATCATATCTTGCACCGCATGTGTCATTGCCAAGCCAACCATCAAGAAGCAAGGCTTTTACACCCCTCTTCCTACTCCTTGGAAGACTTGGGAATCCATGTCAATGGATTACATGTCTGGCCTTCCATCCACTAAGAAAGACAATGATTGTGTATTTGTGGTCGTTGATTGGCTTTCAAAGATGGCCATCCTCATAGTCTACAAGAAGAATATCACAACGACAGATACTGCCAAGCTCTTCATCGAACGAGTATGGGTCCATTTTGGGATACCACATACCATCATCTCTAACTGGGACAATAGGTTCCTCAACACATTTTGGTCCAGTCTCTGGTCATTGTTGGACACCAAGCTCACTAAATCTACTACTTTCCACCCCCAAACAAACGGTCAAACAGAGGTCGTCAATTGGATGGTTGTGCATATCTTGCACATGTACAAATCCAAGCATCCATGTACATGGGATGAGAGTCTCCCCTATGTTCAACATAGTTACAACCAGGATCTCCATAGCTCCACCGACCATAGCCCATTTCGGGTGGGGCTATGATTCCAACCCTTGGGTCCCATTGATGTTGCACTTCCTCTTCCCACCACACAGACATAATCTTCCCATGTTCATTCTGAGACCGACAAAGCCACCAGATTCATTGAGCGGATTCAACACATTGGCCAATAGGTCCATGATATTTTGCAGAAAGTCAATGCTAAGTACAAGAAACGCCATGATCAACACAGGGTACTGCACTAGTTTCAGATTGGAGATAAAGTCTGGTTACATTTGCAGAAGAAGCGTCTTATAGGGCCCCATCGAAAGATTTGCCCACTTCGCTATGGGCCTTACACTATCACAAAGGTTGTGGGTAGCAATGCTTTTGAGCTCAACACTCCACCCTTCCTTGGCTTGCACCCAATGTTCAATGTGGACCTCCTTCAACCATATTTCCCACCATTATTGGACTCCTCAGAGATTGCAGAACAATTGACACCAACAGATCTCAAACCTGACTGCATGGAACAAGCATCCACTGATCATATAGTGGACACACAGGTCGAGGGCACTCGCCAACAGAGGATCAATATTTATCGGGTTGTCAAGGCAGGGAAGATCCTACACCAAGGAGAGTGGGTCACCTGGGGCTAAATTCAACAGAATTTTCCTCACCTGATGAGGGAAATCAACGCAATGGAGACCATTGCTTCCTAAGGGGGGAGGATTGATCCATGTGGATATTGGTGGCCACCCACCTATTCCAACTGGATCCTCTTGACTATTTTTATTTCAACACGTTCTTTTGTACTTCTTTTTTATTGTGGGTTCTACACTTCCAGAGCTATCTGAATCCCTACACATCTTCCAGGTGGATACAGGTGGCCTCCCATCTAATCCAACTGGCTTATTTTGTATGTTTTCATGTCATCACATCTTGTTGTACTTCTAGGGTCGTTTTAGGGCCCTAAATTTTTTTTTTTGGCTCGCCATAGTCAAAATGTAGGCAGAGTTAGAGTTTGACGATGTAATGTGTATTTCTTTGAAAGACCTTTCCGACGGGCTATCATGTGCCTAAAACGAAGGTTGTATGCAAAATTTACGACCCCGGGAAGTTGACGTACCAACTTACCCATAGGGGCCCACATAACTTTTGGATTTTCACCTCCTAGGGTTAGGTTTTTGGATGTCTAGGGTATTGGCATTCATGAGTAATATCAAAAAGGCCTTTGGATCCTCATTGTTACAGGAGAATCCCCTTGTGGACAAGTGGATTTCCTCTTGGATACTAGACCCCTATGACCAAGACAGAAAAGTGTTATTGTGGACATTGACATTCCTTTTCATGAAGCTAAACTATTCAAAGAAAAAGAAGGAAGAAGGGTAAATGCCTTTTACTGACGTTTGTCCTTGCTCGGTCCGAGCTGATCTTGATCTCTAAGTTCTTCAGAAGGTCCTGCAATACAATGAGAAACAACAATGAGACATACTTTCTACTCTAACATGATTAGCTTCATAATGGATCTATAATAGAAACAAGTCATGAAACGTACACAAACTTTAAAGAAAACAAGACAAGCATAGATTTATATTAATGAAAACAAAGTGAAATTCTTATAGCCATAGATGTAGGTGCAACAACTTCATCAAGCTCTATTTGTCCAGACCCTTGCTCAAATAATCCACACACAAAATGATGATGCTTCAATGATATCTCCCTTATGAAATCATAAGTTTGATGCCTTACAATGTCTCCCCTTTCACCACGAGGAGGTCTCCTTATATAGGCTTGGAGAGGCCTAACCACTTAAGAGATTCTTGGAATAAGTTGAGGATTCTTCTCCTTTAGTTGTGGATCTTCCCTAATATCGAGCCTTGACCTCAGATCTGAATCCAACCAACTCCAGATATGAAGGGATTCTTCCTTGATTTCTCTCAACAATCCAAAAAATTGCTCAAAAAAGGCCAGTGCTCCCTCAGAATGGGGCACAGAGCATTGGAACGCTCCCCCAAAAGAGGTCACAGAGTGTTGGCACTCCTTGACAGTGTATAGGGGAGTGTTGCCTTCCAAAATTGATTTTTTAGTGGTTGTTTCTATGGAAAAATACTTGTACTCTATGTCAAATGATTTCTCCTCTTCAAAACTAGTCTTTTGAGGTGGCTTTTGAGTGTTCTTTATAATGTCGTCCGAGACACGACATAGGCAAGATGATAGTATGATTTTGCGACACTTGCGTCCAAAATGCAACACTTGCAACATTGGTAATGATGACACTAGGCCATCATCCTAATGAGTAATTTTGATGTGTAACACTCATTGTAATCATTCTTCTCAGAAGGATGTGCGTAGTAGCCACATATTTTTTCAAAGATAGCTACCAGCATTTGAACAAGTGTTTTAGTTCAACAGTTTTACAGTTTCAACCTATTTCATTTATTCAATAGAAGATATTGTTCACTAGATATTTGCGTTGTTCTTCATATCTCTTTGTTTATTGTATTTAGTCTGTTAACTAGTTTGTTCCGCTCCTAAATCTGGATCAATAAGTCTTCATAATGGAGCACACCACCTAGGGATGTCTGCATGAGTTGATAAGGTAGGTGAATTGGATGGATGAGGTGGAAGGCTAAAACCCTAGGGTGCATGGATAAGAAGCTCATAGTCAAACATGAAAACCAAATAATTCCTCAAAACTTGGGTCAAATAATAAAGATGTATCATGAAAAGGTTATCACATGTAAACAAGAATATTATGAGGCAAGGGTGAATTGGATTTTTTTCACAACATATGTGCCAAAGGGGGAAGTAATAACTTAAGTCGTGTACCCCATGGACATAATATTATGCTCCCTGGTGAATTTAGGAATAAAACTTAGGGAATTAGGCTTCAATGAAGAATTATAACATTTAAGTATTAATATGCTAGTATTTCACTTCAATACATGTCAAAAGGGGAGTGCTTAGTCTTATGTGTACCACATGGAATTTAATTTACAACTCCTAGTGACCAATTAGAAAGTGAAACTTGGGAAAAGGGTTTCAATGAAGAATTAGAACAATAAAGTGCTAATAGACCAATCCTCAAGCATTCAACCTAAGGTTTAGGATCTTAAATTTTTAATTAAATATACCAAACTAGGTGTATTCAAACTGGAAAAAGTGAAAATATAAGAATTGAGAAGTTATTATAAGGTAAGTATTAGGGATTTTAAGCTAATTATTCCATGCACCTCCTAGGAGATGGAATGAAGTGGAATTCATGTGTAATTTAAGGTTTTACCTAGGGAAAATGTCAAGATGTGATGTAATACATAAATCTCCTAGGTAAAATGGTTAGAAGTGGTGAAAATGTATGTTGGAAGTGGATTTTACCAAGGAAAGTGTTATAATATACTCACAATAAACAAATTTCCTAGGTAAGAGTATGGAAATGACATGAATATGAATGGAACTAGGTAAATGCATCACCATATTAGAGGACAACCATGCAACACTAAGTAAAAGTGACTAGGAAGTGACTAGGTGGCTAACATGATGAAAACCTGTGAAGAAAAATATATACCCATGAAGAAACCTCCACCAACATTCCAACTTTAGAAGGCTATAATCACACCACCAATCTGCGCAATAACATTTACCACTCATGTCAACATGAGTAGTAACAATTGGCTCATACTTGGGGACATGTACTCTTAGGAGAAGAGTGCATGACAACCCCAGAATATCTGGTTGTACTTGTTAAGAATAATGAAGAAATAAGGACAAGTGTAGGGATGGTCTAAGTCTCATCCTCAAACACCACATCCAAACTTATTACATCTTCATCAAAATCGACTTTACAAGTAAGGCACAAACCAACAATGCCAAAGTATATGAAAATGAAATATTCATAATAGAGATCTTATTCTCCTACTCTAATGCTCTTCAAAAGCTTATTCTTCCAACACCTACTCTACTTAGCATATACAATTAAAAATGCAAGGTGTAGTCATATAATCAATGGAGCCATGTGCTCATTACATCAATACTACAATGTTTTTCTTTATGTTTGGTCATAGACCAAAACAAGGAAATTCTCTTGATTAGGTACAAATGAGTTGAAATATACATATGAGTATGGCTACAATAAGGAGTTACACCATGGGCATGGTAGTCAATACAAAGATCCTCAAAAGAGTGACACAATGCCATTTCAATCCATTGTCGAAGAGGGATGATATACATGATAGAAAATACATATGACAACCCCTCAACATCTTGCAAAGCATCAAATGTATTCTTCTCCAAAGGAAAATATGCATGTAGAACATCATTCACACCTTCAAACAAGCAAGGTGTGGGTGGCTCCAACAAAAATACACATTCTTCTAAGCATGATGATGAAATTTTAGATCTGGAAATGAACTTGTGCTTAAAAATATATGGTTGGAAATGACTGTCATAACACACGTACTTAATATCTTGTTGTCCAATATAATTTTCAACATTAGAAAGATAACTTCTAGCTAAAAAATGACATGCAAATTCAATGAAATTTGTAGTTGAAAGAGGAAGGAAATTTATGAAAGATACAACAATTTGGAAAGCATGCTATCCCAAACAAAAAACAACACCAAAGATGCATTTTTCAACTAAAAATGTATGCACATAAAATGTGATACATGGAGGCATACATTGCTGAATTTGTTTGCAAAATTATACCCTAATATATGCCCCACATACTCCAAAAAATCTACAAGACCCATTGTAATATATGGCTAAAAAATACTACTCAATGTTTTTTAGAAGATTCCAGCTTATGTGGTTTCCCATGAAAATCAAAATCTGCACTACTTGGATCATATTCTTGGCTAATTTCTTCTTTACTCCATATCTTTCACTAATATAATCAAACAAGAATATTAATGTATTTTTTTTACATTTTATTTATGCTTGAATAATCCCTTTCATATTCTAACATCATATTATCAAATTTCCTTCTTATTTCATTACAAATCACACCCAAACATATGCATAATCTAATCCTTTAATACAATCTTCATCAATCATCCAAGCTTCTTGAAAGACTATGATGAAATATGAAAATGAATAAATTTTCCTTGGGCTAAGACTACAAAACCATTCTCTTAGTTCCCCTTGCAATGAAAGGGGAAGCAATTTCAACATCACATCTTCATGGATAATGTTAAATTCTACAATGAATCTGATGAAAGATATCAAAAAATATGAAGCAACATCTTTGTACCCATAGAATTTTGGAGCATGAGTTTTTTATAGCTTATAATTGAAATCATGTGGGTATCCATGGATGTATGAGAAATCCAAAGGGGCAAATAATTTTACATCCAATTCATTGCAAGATGGAGCCATACCTTAAATCTGAAAATTTGAAATATAAATTCACTTCATACCTCATACCAAAATCTGAAAATGTGGAGTAGAGTCGCTAAGGTGAACTTGATTCCTTCATAATGTGCTTGTTTCACCCTCCAAGCACAAGTCTTCAAAAATATGCAAGGGAAAATGGATGCTTCCCTTCAATGGAGTCACCAAGATGAGATAGATCTTCAATATAAACCCTCATCCAAGTCTTCAAGAAGCATGATCTTCAATTTTTTTGGGGAAATGGACTTTATCCCCAACAACAATGCCAAAATGTTACCACACAAAACTAACACCTTTAGACTAAAGTCCCAAAGATAGGGCACTAGCCTTGTGGAACTAAGAGGTTGGCCATTGTCACCTCACCAACTCTCCTCTGCACTTTGGGGTAGGGTAAATGGAATCCTAACTAAGGGGGGCTTCTCTATAGGTTAACTAGGCTCACTCCGTGTAGTCAGAGTGGGAGTAAAGAGAACCTAACCACAATTGTGATGGAAAAAATATAAAAGATGGGCTTGGGGTGATGAGTGAATAGGACACCAGTGCCTATCTTTGTTGGGCTATGGGGTCTAAGTCACTTTTGAGTATTTTCCCTCTTGTCTTGATTGTTGAAGTCCCAAACATCATAAAGATTGCTTGGATGAGCATCAATCTAAGGAATATGAAACCTTGCAAGGATTATAGGGAGGCTAATTCTAAAGAAAAATAATCTAAGTATTACAAAGAAAATCATATACTAAACCTAGGGTAAGGAAATGAAACCCTAAGATATTCACCCCTAATATAATAGATATATCCTAGAATTTGACAATGAAATGAAATAGACACATACTTCATACCTCACTTGCAATGTTTTCCTTGTAAGAGCTCATTCCTTAATGAAAACTTGCAATTCAAATCCTTCTATGATTTCCCTAGAACAAATACTAAAGAATAGACAATATTACACAATAGCTTTGCAAATGTGAGACAAGTTTCTTTCCATTATTCTCCACTAATCCAATCCATGTACAAAATGGAGAGAGAAAACCTTTATATAGGTGTTAGCTCAACTCTCCTCTCCAATAAAATAATATTTTCCTAAGAAAATATAACTAACTAGGGGGTGAATTTGATCAAAATCCCATAGAAAAATGCTTGGATAAAATGTTCTAGATGGTTTTAGTGCCATATGTATCCTCCTTCCATCCTTATCTTCATGCAAAAGCAAAATCTAGGTGTCATTTGTCCTTGTCATGTGTAAAATAATGATAAAAGTCTTGGTCAAATAGGAAGGACATATTTCCAATAATTGTGCATGAATGTCGAGTGTAAAACTCCATGATGAGGGTGCTTTTCTAGAAATAACCACCTCCAAATAATAATATTACTTGCTAGGGAAAATTTCGAAGAAAATGAGTGGTTTTCCATTTGTAAAGCCTCATTTATGAGGGCATTCTTCTATAAATGTATGTCAATGCCAAGTGTAATGCTTGAGTGTTCTTTCTAGAAGCCCTTTGACCAAGAAAACTCTAAAATAATCCTTTAGCAAGTGTGTCCTTGGTACTTGTGCCTTGTGGATGACCTTGACTGAAATAAACACATAGAACTGTGCTTTGTGTTCACATTTAAACCTTCACCATGCATGAATTCTCCCTAGAAGAAAGAGAATGAGTGCCCCTTGAAGAATGTGTGTTTGTGTCCACTTTGACCAAGTCAACCTTGAAATTTTTATCCTAGAAGGGGCACCCTTGACTCTTGTGCAAATGGGTCTTCATCAAATCCATGAGATCTCCTAAAAATATGTGCAAATCGGTTCCCTTTTACCTAGTCAAACCATCACTGGTCACTTCACATGTGTGCATGGTGTGAATAGGGTTATGTAAGAAGTGTATAAGTCTTCATATAAGAGTATACCGCCTAGGGATGTGTGCATGAGTGGATAAGGTACACGACTTGGATGGATGAGATGGAAGGTTAAAACCCTAGGATGCATGGATAAGAAGCTCCTAGTCAAACATGAATACCAAATAAATCCTCAAAACTTGGGTCAAAGGATAAAGATGTATCATGAAAAGGTTATCACGTGTGAATAAGAATATTATGAGGCTAGGGGAATTGGTTTTTTGTCATGTGTTTTTGCCTAAACATATGCGCCAAAGGGGGAAGTACTAAGTTAAATTGTGTACTCCATGGACATAAGGTTATGTTCTCATTCCTAAAACTTAAGGAATCAGGCCTCAATGGAGAATTATAACATTTAAGTCTTAATATGTTATTATTATACATGTCGATAGGCATGGTATATAGCTTTGAGTTAGGCTTGACTTTCTATTAATTCATGGTTGACCATAAAATATACACCCTTTTATCCAAAGTTTTAAAAGATAATTGTTTATTTTAAATTTTAAATCTCATTTATGTGATATCTTATTGACCAAAAACTTTGAAGTCTTATTGTTGACTTCACTTCCCCCAATGTAATTGTAATATATATTTCTTGTTTTTTTATGTATATTGTCAGAAGTTGGGGGCCCATCTTGTTAAATAAATAACCCTTTCTTTTTTGGTATGGATATGCTTTTTTTTTTGTTGTTCTCATTTAATGGGTACCTTTTTCCTAGACACATTTAAATAAAATAAAATAATATTTTGTAGGTACAATTCAAATGGATGACAATTGTACTTTTTCTTTCACAATTATTTGAGTGTTAAAGTTAAAATAAAATAATATATTCTTTTGTACAATTCAAAGTTGATGGCATTTGTATTTTTTTTTCACAATTTTTGTAAGGGTTAAACTTAAATATAAGTTTTATTTTTATATTCCAAATTTTGAGTGTTAACCTTAAATATAAGTTTGAGTGTTTTACAATGTATAATCTAAATGTTTTATGAAATTGGGTTTTTTTAAGATCATTCAAAATAATGTGAATGGATATTGGTTATTATACCTGCTGCTTGTGGTGGTATATATTATTGGATATGCTATTGATCGTTTATTAGTTGGGGTTTGATCAAAATAGTTTTGAGCATTTTTAAAGGTATAACATTACAATTTGATTTTTTTAATTATTTTAAAACATTTTTCTAAATTGTGATCAGTTGTTCAAATTCATGTCTTATTGCAGCGGCTACGTAAGGATTTTCAACGGCTGCGGAAGGATATTCAACGTCCTTTAATGAGATGACGTTTGTCTGCCATATTCAACAAATGAATTTGTTATTCATCTCGACACATGCGGTGGATTCAATACAACTATTGTTTTATTTTATTATACTTGCATAGCGGCAGGTATGAGCTGCCATGCAGCCTTGTTTCATTTCAATACATGTCAAAAGGGGGAGTGGCTAGTCTTATGTTTACCACATGGACTTTAAGTTACAGCTCCTAGTGACCAATTAGAAAGTGAAATTTAGGGAAAAGGTCTCAATGAAGAATTAGAAAAATAAAGTGTTAATAGACCAATAGTTAGGCACTCAACCTAAGGTTTAGGATTTTAATTTTTTAATTAAAATATACCGAAGTAGGTGTGTTCATATTGGAAAAAGTCAAAATATAAGAATCTAGGAGTTATAAGGCAAGACCTAGAGATTTTAAGATAATTATACCACACACCTCCTAGGAGATGGAATGTAGGTATAATTTAATGTTTTACTTAGGGAAAATGTCAAGATGTGATGTGATACATAAATCTCCTAGGTAAAATGGTGAGAAATGGTGAATATATATATATATATATGTGTGTGTGTGTGTGTGTGTGTGTGTGTGTGTGTGGGAAGTGGATTTTACCAAGTAAAAAGTTATAATATGTTTGCAATAAACAATTTGCCTATGTAAAACCATGGAAATGACAAGAATGTGAATGGAACTAGGTAAATGCATCACCATGTTAGAGGACAACCATGCAACACTAAGTGAAAGTGACTAGGTGACCACCATGATGAAAATCCGCGAAGAAAAAGATATACCCTTGAAGCAATCTCCACCAACATTCCAACAATGTCATGATTGCTTCAACTTCAATCCCAAATTAGAGAGTGGCACACAAGCTTTAACAAGCTCGTTCAAGACCTTCATATTGACTTTAAATTATATAAGGGTTTTGACTAGATTGCCTTGTCCCAACACCTAGACTTGTTATGATAACCAGTGTGGTTTGCAGTTGACTTTGTACCATTGTCGATTGAATTGGTTTAGATATGATTCTAGATTGCAAATGATTTTCCAAGTCAAGTGTCTCATTGCCATTGGAGCAATAGGAACAAGTGTCAGGGAAGCAACCAGAGTTTGAGTCAAAATTCGTATATATAACCCCACCACAACACAAAAGAACATTAATCCCAAATTCTCGAGGCAATTACATAGTAGCACACAAGCTTTAACAAGCTCGTTCAAGACCTTCATAC
>ML788135.1:904108-917338 GCA_009831015.1 Picea engelmannii | reverse complement strand
TAAAATACACCAACCAAAATTACCATTTATTTGTATCTTTTGTCACTCCTTTGGTATCATATCATGCCCCTAAATAACTTATTTCCATTTACTTCATACAACCACCTAAATAATGCATTTCAAGTGGTTTATTTATGTTTAGAAACAAAGGTTAAAAGCTAATCTTTTTTCATCAAAATTGGTCTTTCCATGACGTGTTTGATGATTTGCACAATCCCTTTCTAGTATTAACGTTAATCATCCATCTTTGTGAAGTTACAAAACGTAATACCATAAATTAGGGTTTTATTTATTATTTTTAATTCAAAAAATAATGTTATTATAAGTTTTCATTCATTAAAAAAAATTGTGAATCAAAATATGATTATATTATTATAATAATGATATTAATAGTCTGAATAGTTAAAAAAATTAATTATTATTTTATTTATTTAAATTCAAATCTTACTTTTAACATGTTCACCATAAGCGAATTGTGGTTGAAGTTCTTCACGGGATATAAAGATATTTCATCATTACCTACGACTTTGAAAGTGAGATGTGTCATTACATAAATAACATTAAAACAATCCCATATATAATGAAATTACAAAATTGTGTCTTTTTTTCCCAAATTTGTTTCAATATATTGATATATATTGTTTTAATTGTACATATATATCGCTTACTAACATAGCCAACCTCCAAAATATGTGAACTGTGATTATCAAAATATCACCAAGTCCAAAATATAGTATAATACTTAGAATTTCATCTTACCCAAAAATTACAAAAGTATACAAACAGTATATTGCCCTCCTCAGTAAGTTATCCAAAAACATATTACATAGTTATTTGAATTGACTAGTGGACAAAAGTACAGATTAAGAATCAGGTCGATGATAGCATAAATAAATCGATCCAGTCTACTATGTCGATCATGGATAGAGTCATAAAGTAAGTGGGGGCCCTCATGGCCATCCTGCCATTTGCTGTAGTGGATCCTTCCTTCCGGTACCAATAATGCATGCTTTGATAGAGCATCAACCTCCATATTCTCTTCCCTGTATATATGATCAAACTTGATGTTGTTGAAGAGGGGAATGAGTTCTTTGATCTTTATCATCCAACCCATAAGAGAGGTTACTTGCAAATTGCATTTGTAATTTAACCAATTTATTACAAACTTTGAATCCCCCAAGACATGTAGGTGTACAATGTTTAACCGATGTGCTAAGGATAAAGATGCCCATACCCCAAGTAGTTATGCCCTAGTGTTTGTGCCCTGCCCACAATTTAAAGTCCATCTGTATGCTATAGTTCCTGTAGTCTTTAATATGCTCCCTTCCCCACAAAGTATACCATTTTTTCTATGCAACAACATCAAACCAACAAATAAAATCCATAGTAATGTCCGAAGTCTTCTTAATCCCGTTGTGTGTCCTTTCTTGGATCTGACCACTGGTAGGCTTCATCATCCCTTTGATATGTATACTAACACTCTGTACTAAGGGGGAGAAAATATCAAAGATACATCTATTTCTTTCCAGCCAAAAGTACCAACATACAATTATTGGTAAGATGTTGTATACTTTTTCCACCTTCAACCAATTTTTAAAACATTTGTTTAAAGAATTGCCTCCCCAATTAGTGACAAGATTATATGCAATATGCAAGTTTTTCCATAGTTTTATAGTAAAAGGACAGTTTATGAATAGGTGAGATATGGTCTCCTCATCCCTGTAGTAGAGTGAACAGATGCTCAGACCAACCCAACCTCTTTTTTGTAAAGAAACCCAAGTAAGGATTTTATGTTCTAAAGCTAACCAAATGAACAATTTAATTTTAGATGCTAAGTCTCAGGTCCATAAATGTATTTTCCATAAAGAAATTTATTGTGGCCAGAATTTAATTGCCATAGCATTGTAAACATTTTTGACAGAAAGTAGTCCTGACTGGTCACCACCAGTCCACATTAAAATATCTTCTCCAGACTGCAGCTAGACACCTGAGTTGATAAGATTTGTTATAAATGTTTTCCATTCTATAGCCACATTACCCGTGAGTCCCAAGTCCTCACTGGATCTCCACTGTTCAGTGATATAGACCTAGGACGACTGTGCCTTCGCTTGGTATAGATAACGTATATTTAGATTTTTTAAAACCATTAAAAGATCTTGGGATAATAAATATACGTTGCCAATGCCTAGAATTTTATCGAAACCAATAAGTACAGAGCATCCATTTTAGGGCTTCCAACTCACCCAGTGGGTGATGAGGGGCAACGATTTCATCATATTTTTCCAAATATGAGAAGCCAACGGTTGTATTACCAGAGTTGATCTAAGCCAAGTAGCCACAAAAGTGTGTGGGAGATATTTGTCTTTAATCACCCGATGCCAGATCCCTTCCTCCATCAGGACTTGCCACCATGAGTTTGCTGCTAAAGCGCGGTTGAATATGAAGAGGTTCCTGAGTCCCCAGCCTCCCAAAAGTTTCGGTTTTGCAAGTAGCTCCTAGCTGCATAGATGGATACCTTGTTTTTTACGACCCCCAATCCAAAGAAAATCAAAGATCAATTTACAGATCTTTGTGAGAACAACAACAGGAATCGCCACAAGTTCCATCCAAAAAACCGGCTGAGTTTCGAAAACCGCCTTTGCTAATATGCATTGGCCTCCTAGAGTTAGCCAACGGTTACACTAGTGCTTTATCTATTTTTCAAACTTTATGAGAAGCCATCTCCAATCTTCAAAGTAGGTTTTTTCGGCTTTAATGAAATACCCCAAGTACTTAAAACCCAAAGCCAAATCCATAAAAGTGTGAGGAAATATCTCCTTAAATCTCGCCAAATCTGCATCTTGGAGCACTGCATGATGGAACACAACTTTGTTATGGTTAACTTTTAAACCCAAGGCGCTACATAATTGTTCAAGGATGTCCTTTATCAATAATTAGTCTTCAGTTGTCACCTTTGTCATGATAAGTACATCATCGACAAATATAAGGTGTAATATTCTTACGACTCTAGAAACCTTTACCCCTATCAGATTCCCCACCTCATGTCCTTGCTTCAATAAGATGCTAAGACTTTCCATAATAAGGATAAACAATAATGTCAAGAGTGGACATCCTTGCCGAAGGCCACGTTCACTGTTGAAAAACGCAGAGGTCTCACCATTTATCAACACCGCAAATGATGCACTGATCACACAACTCATGATCCACGATATAGAAGTAACACTAAAACCAGTTTGTACAAGAATTAAATGTAGAAAATCCCAATATACACAATCATATGCCTTTTTCAAATCCAATTTTAATAACAAGGATTTTTGTTTTTTTGATTTGATGTTGTGTATGCATTCATGCGCCATCCCTATGGCATCCAAGATCTATCTACCCTTCAAGAATCCCAATTGTTCAACTGACAAAGCCCTCAAGAGAATATGCTTTATTTTGTTGGCGATCACCTTAGAAATCAGTTTATAACATAGATTACAAAGCGTAATGGGTCTAAAATAACCGAAGTTTCGAGGAGAGTTCTCCTTAGGAATCAACGCTAGGAAGGTTGAATTCAGAGATCTTTGAATCTTACCTCTGATTTTGGAATCTTCGACGAGATCTAACAAATCATCACCAACCACATCGAAAAATAGAGTAAAAAAATCAACAGTCCAACCATGAGGGACTATAATTTTGTCTTTGGCAAATAGACTTAATATCCCAAATATCCTTCTTAGTGACAGGTCTGTCTAAGTGTACATTATCTTTCAAGTTCACAAAACATTGAAAAAGACTCATGTGACGAATCTAAGGTCTCATTGGTTGGTATGACAAGTAAAATTGGTGAAGGAATTGATTGTAGAAGTAACTTGTTTCACATAAGGGTCATCATGCGACACACTAAGGTTGATACATTAATCGATAGTGGACCTCAATCTAATCTATTTTCAGAGGAATTGGTTAAGCAATTGGGATTAAAAACGCAGATACATCATAAGCCATACACATTTAAATGAATAAGCAACAATCATCAAATGCACATAACCAAGCAACGCACATTAAATTTTGATATTTCATCTAAGTATGTGGACGAGGTAACATGTGATGTAGTGCCACTAAATGAATGTGGAATGGTCTTAGGTAGTCCATACTTATATGATCGTAAAGAAATCTTCTACATGGAAAAGAATCAATATCAATTAACCAAAGTAGGTCAAGATTATGTGGTTCATGCTCATCATGTAAAGGAAAATAAAACTCTTCAAACTATGGAACAATTAAAGAAGGAAGCTCAAGCAAGAAACAAACCAATAATTGTTTCAAATCAAGTAATCGATCTTAAGCAAAAACATGAGATGATTGTGGAATGGAAAATCAATCACAGTTTTCTTCAAGATAAGCTCATGGAGTGAAAATATTACAAGTATATCAACTCATTTGTAGTCGTATTTTTAATAGTATCATTAGTAATGTTGTCTACATGGATGATAGTGTCTTCAGTAATATGTGACAGGGTGAAAATGGCTAACAATATGTTGTCAGTTCTCATGATTGTGTTACAGTTGATCTTGATGAGATAGGTGCACATGACAGAGTTTAGAGATAGAGGATAAGTCA
Source organism: Picea engelmannii (assembly GCA_009831015.1). Taxonomy (NCBI): domain Eukaryota; kingdom Viridiplantae; phylum Streptophyta; class Pinopsida; order Pinales; family Pinaceae; genus Picea; species Picea engelmannii. The sequence continues at coordinate 912,736 of ML788135.1, read as the reverse complement.
GGTGGCCTATCCCTAGCTTGTTGACTGGTCAGTAACCTTTTGGGGACCAAAAGGTCCTTTAGTGGGGAGGTGTGATCCAGAATTAGATACAGGAGCTTGATGGGGCTAAAAAAGGCCTAAAAATTAAAGTTCTCATAATGGATTCAAAATGGATGTGTGCATAGGCCTTATTGATAAGAACTCAACGCAACTTGAATGGGCTCAAACAGATGTTGTATGCTCAAGTTATGTCGGTCTGTTCTTTTTGTCAAATAGGCAAAAAAATGTTCACTGTACAGTCTGTATAGTCCATACAGTGATACGTGGCAGATGACTGTACAGGCCGTACGACTATAAAGATGACATGGCAGACACAATTGGAAGGCTAACTGGGTGTACGAATGTCGACGTGGACAGGATAGGTGGACCAACCGGGAAGTGACACGTGTCACCACTGCAAGGGTGACATGTGGCACATCTGTACGATGACACGTGGTAGGGTACAATGCTGACAAGGCATATAGGTGGTAGATATGGTCCAATCGTTGCTTGACACGTGGCATGTCCATACAGGTGACGTGGCACATCTGTATGACACATGGCAGTCACAGGTACGATGGGAGAATGATGTGGCAAGCACGTGGAGAAATCGACGCTTGACACGTGGCATGAGATTTGAAAAATGGGGTGATGCCATGTTTCCCAAACGTGGGCTGCCACGTGGGACCTAGTCATTGGTTAATAGTTGTTGCAAAATTTGGGTTTACCAGGTTTGAACTCGTGACCGGTTGGGGCACCAAAGGTTTCACGTAGGCCAGGCTACCAACTCGCCTACCAGGTGTTTCTTAACACCTTATGGCATAATATTTATTTGAGTGTGAATTTGTTTTATTTTCGGGAAGAAAAGGGCTGGGTCCTAGCCCTATCCCTCGACGTAAAATCCTCCACACGACCATGCAATGTGAACTTACCTCCATCGTGATGTGACACACACGTTGTTGTGGAGCTAGCCTTCGGTTTCAACGAACTCCATATGACCCAGACGCTCATTCAGGTGTTAGCGCGGATATGGATATGACCCTCAACACTGATTTCAACGGTTTACATGTGACCATGTGTACAACCATTAGCGTTGGAGTTTTGGGTGTGTACGGTTAGCACCGGGTCGGTTGGGCTAGCCTGTCGACCAGGGCGCTAGACCATGTGCTTAGCATTTGGGGGACTTAATGGAATAGCGCGTGGGGTGTGGGCATATGGCCACACACGAAACCAGGAGCTAGAATCTCGAGGGGGCAGCACACAGAAGTTAGCTCTTGGACACCTGGAGTGCGCTCATAGGACCAAGGGCCAGCGCACTAGGGGGATGCGCCCTATATTATTGCAAAGTGGGTTTATTAACCTTATAATAGTGATTATTATTGATTTTCTCAGTAGTTTTGGGGGATTTTGCCCATTTTTGGGAGATATTGGGCCTTTTTTTAGGCCAGGTCTTAGGGGGAAGTTGGGAGATGGTTACCAACTTCAGATCTATATAAACCAAGCCTTCTTGAGGCCATGGGAGGAGATTTAGAGTAGGTTTATGATGAATATTTTCCAAGCCAAAGCCATTTTGATGCATGGAAGTTGTTGAGGAGCGCACCTTTGTGGGCCATTTATGGGAGCTCAGGTCATCCGATTTGAGTGTTGTTTCTTCTGTTGGGTTCTTGAGATCTGGTAGAACAAGACTAGATCATTTTTGTAACATTTTGGCATTGTTTTGATGTACTTATTGAGCTTTGAACAGAAATAAGAAAGCCTCACCCACTGAGACAAAGGCCCGGAGATGTAGGTGAGATTGTCGAACTCCGTTATCACATTGGTGTTATGGTTTGTTGTTGTTTTATGCTTCATTTCAGTTTTGTGCATGTTTATATGGCTGCCATACTTCTTCTATAACTTCTTCCTCTTTATTTAAGATTCATAATTGGTTAATCAACGCATGCTTAATAACTCAACCATAGTCGTGTAAAAGATCTTTTCGGATCACTAGAGGAGCCTTCAAAACTCCAGACTTAACAATACATAGATGAGTTTTTAATTGTGGAGGAGGCACAAACACAAGAGCAAAGATTTTGGGAGTATGGGCAACTCTCATGTTGGCTTCTCATTTGTCATTTCATAGACTACAAGTTCGGGGTGATTCAAAAGTAGTTATTGATTGGCTATCCCACAGATGAAGACTCCAGGCAAGCACAATTGAGGGATGGAAATCCAAAATTAAGGATCTAATTAAACCTTTTCAAGCTATTAGTTTTGAGCACATATACAGGGAGTTTAATGAGGAAGCAGATCTTCCTTCTAAGAATGAATTAAGGGAACCAGATGGCAGAATCACTTATGACCAATGGATCAATGAGACTGAAGCTCCCATGAGACATCTTAGCCTTTACTAGTTTCTAGCCCTTTTATTTATGTTTTGGACTTGCTATCGACAATATTGCTACACTTTTCATTTCTCTATGAACATATCATAGTTAGTTTAATTCTCTTCTGGCACATAATTTTTTTTTGTTTGAAGAATCTTTTCTACATTCTTTTGGTCTTCCTTGTATATGAAAGGTGTTATTATATCGGGGAAACTTTATATAGTATCCTTGTTACTCTTTTGGGAAGTCCGTCTCTTGATATGGTCCTTGTTATGGACTAGAAGATGTAAACAAATTATATTCACTAATATAATTGAGCAAATTTTTTATTGGAAAAAAAGTGGCATCATATTTATTTGTGATCATAGATAAGTCATAATTGTTTTTTGAGAAATTTAAACCTTAAGATGAAAGAACCAAACCTCCCTCTAAACATCAACAAACCAAAACACAAGATTATTAATTGATCTGGTTTTTTTTCAAGTATGTTCAATATAATTTTCACCATCAATTTGTTTTTCATAAAATGAAAATAATAAAATAAATTATTTGAAGAACTAAGTTTTACAAAAATAGTTGGCTAAAATGCCCCAAAATTACTATTTATTTCTATCATTTGTAACTCCTTTGGTATCATCTCAAGTCCCCTAAATAATGTATTTCCATTAATTTCATACAACCATCTAAATAATACATAATCTTTGTCTCATGTTCCATAAAAAAAGGGGTCTCATACACCAATTTAGTGCTTGGCTTGGTTGTAACCTTAAAATTAGATTAGATTAAATATATATTTAAAAACAAAGATTAAAAGATAATAATTTTTCCATCAAAATTGATGCTTCTCTAATGCTTTTAATGATTTTCACAATCCCTTACTAGTATTAGCGTCAATCATCCATCTTAATGAGATGTTACAAAACATAATACCATAAATTAGAATTTTATTTATTATTGTTTTTAATTAATGAAATATTGTTGTTATAAGTTTTCGTAAGGATAACAAAATTGTGAATCAAAATAGGGTTATATTGTTATAATATAAATTAATGATATTAATTAGATATAATTTGTTATATTGTTATAATATAAATTAATGATATTAATTAGATATAATTTGTTATATTGTTATAATATAAATTAATGATATTAATTAGATATAATTTGGATGATTAAAAGAAAGAATTATTATTCTATTTATTTGGATTTAAATTTCACTTTTAACATGTTTACAATAAATTGTGATTGAAGTTCTTTATGAGCTATAAAGATATTTCATTATTCTTTATCAGAAAAGTAAGATGTATGAGTGGGAAAGTGAGATGTGTCATTACATAAATCAATAATAAAACAATCCCATATATAATTAAATTGCAAAATTGTGTCCCTTAATATGCAATAATTATGTAAGTGTATATTAGGCAATTTAAATTATTTTATGTTAATAAAGGTTTATATTAGGTAATTTAAATTAATTTAATCTTATCAAATAAATGACACATGATATTAAATCAATCTAATATAATATTTTAAAATAATTTTTAAAAACAATAATTCGTTATAATTGATGTAAATGTATATTAGGTCATTTAAATTATTTTATATCAATAATTATGTAAGTGTATATTAGGCAATTTAAATTAATTTAATTTTATCAAATAAGTGACRCATGATATTAAATCAATCTAATATAATAATTTAAAATAATTTTTAAAAACAATAATTCGTTATAATTGATGTAAGTGTATATTAGGCAATTTAAATGTTTTTATGTCAATAATTATGTAAGTGTATATTAGGCAATTTAAATTAATTTAATCTTATCAAATAAGTGACACATGATATTAAATCAATCTAATATAATATTTTAAAAATAATAATTCGTTATAATTGAGATGTTAACTTTCATGCTTATAAATTAAAAGATAAAAAATCTAAATTTATAACATAATTTTTTTAAGTAACAAATATTAATTAATGTAGATTCATTTCGATTTAAGATCTTTTAAGTATTAAAAAATATATATACACAAAATAAATTTAAAATTAAAATAAATCTACATTAATATAATTTAGAAATATTACAGTATAAAAGCTTTAAGAATTAGTTTTTTTCTGTCATTTAAAATAATGGGAAAGAGAATTGACATTTTTTTACTTGATAACAATAATTTTAAATTAATAAAATTGTAAATTTAAATAATAATAATTTTAAATTAATAAAATTGTAAATTCAAATGTTAATATTTCATATTCATATTATAATAAAAAGTTGTAAATCGAAAAAAATTATCAATTTAAAATTACAATTTTAATAAAAAAAAAAATCAAATTTTAATAATAATAAATTTAAAAAATCAACATCATTCATTTAAAAAATAAAAAATCATAATAAAATTTGATACATTTTATTAAGTCCAATATCTCACCAACTTTCTCTTTCCAATATTCACTTTATGGACATGTTGACTTAAGATAGTAACACAACAAAAAAGAACACTACTCAAGTACATAGTGATTAATTAATTGAGATCCAATGTCTGGAAATAAATGACAATACCAGTTTATATATAAAAATAAATAAAAATACACATTGACTAAATAATTGAGATGCAATGTTTAGAAATAAATGACAATAACAATTTATAAAAAAAAAAATATGAATAATATAATGTTAGAAAAAGTATAATGAAAAATCCTCGATATGATGTTTATATTTTGAACACCATAATTCCCTCGACATGAATAATATTGATGCCGTTTCTATAGACTTACATTGATTAAAGTAAGTTTGAATTGATGGAACCATCACCTAACCATAAATATTATTAATACCATCGTTCTTTACTTCCCACTTATTAAAGTTGAATTGATGGAACCATTACCTACCCATCTAGGAATAATATGATAAATGGCACTATATCTTACACTTTCTAGATATCGGAGGGGCAATATCTTTTTCAAGTTTGTTGGAGGGACATAATATCTCTCTAGTGCTTATAATAGTGGTAAATGGATGATTATATATTGCGTTTGTAATAATTTCTTGCTGTACATAGTCTTGTGTACTAAACAATCATGGTCAAACAATTGTACTCTAAAGTTTAATCAATATTACAAACTATTGTAATGTGGGCATTTATTTCCCTGTACACTTGTCATAACATGGTCAACAATTTTTACCTGTTATGTTTATATGTGTCTCATATTAGACATATGATTGAATTTTGGGAAGCAACCTTACCTGTAAGGAATTGAATTATTGATTTCATGTGGACATAGAGTTGAAATTTGGGAGGCAACCTTCTCCATAAGGGATTGAATTGTTGATTTGAAAAAGTGAATTATTAATTTGATGTGGACATAGAGTTGAAATTTGGGAGGCAACCTTCTCTATAAGGAATTGAATTGTTGATTTGAAAAAGTGAATTATTAATTTGATGTAGACATAGAGTTGAAATTTGGGAGGCAACCTTCTCTATAAGGAATTGAATTGCTGATTTGAAAAAGTGAATTATTAATTTGACATGGACATAGAGTTGAAATTTGGGAGGCAACCTTATCTGTAAGGAATTGAATTGTTGACTTGAAAAAGATTTTTTATTTGATTAAGGCTGAAGTTTCAATTAAGTTGAAAATAAAGGGTAAAGTGTGAGTGAAGTTGAAAATGGCTAATAAGAAGAGTTTGAATGGGTTACACATTTAATAGGGTTAATTATTTTTATTAATTAAAAATGTATTTAAAAGATAAAAAAAAAACTTTTTTTTTTTTAAATAATTAAACATTATTAAAAAGACATTGATAATCTCATGGAAAACCATGCTTGTCTAGATAAGACCACATATATAAGATAATATATAGAACATTTGTATTTTTTATTTTTTATTTTTTTTCCAAAACCAATACATCTCAAAAGAGTAAGTTATTGTAAACTGGTGTAGTGATCCTTAATTTTTAAAATTGAATTATAAATAAGATATTTGAATAAATGTAAATGTAGAAAATCATGTACATGAGATAATGAGATGAAATATGTGAAACACAACCCTTGTATTAATAATTCCATAAGAGTGGGCAATGTTCATGAGCCTCTTTAAGGACGTGAACATCTTATGAGGATAGCTCCAATTACAACAACTACCCACTAACTATCTAATGATCCTTATTCAAAGAAAATGCTCGCATGCATTAATTGACTAACTCCTATCTACCCCAAATGTAGGGAGGTTAGGGTAGGACCTTACCATGCCCCCCCCCCGTTCAAAAGTAGCATTTCCCTTAAGGCTAGAGGTGTGAAAATCTATGTGAAATTGTTGATGGCTCTTAGGTGGAATCTTCTGGCTACATACACGGCTACATATCATTTCATTGGATCCACACTTCTCAGACAATGCATTGGCATAGTCAATCCTCTCCAGTGGTCATCACTACTTCTAGTTGTAATTAGATGGACCCTTGTTCATCAAGTTTTGGTAGGATAATTTGCAACCTATACTTTGATCCCACTACCTTGTTCAAACATGACACATGAAACACCGAGTGTATCTTGGATTGGGATATAAGAGCCAATTTGTAGGCATATTGTTTGATGCATTGGATGATTTCATAGCATACATAGAACTTCTATGCGAGATTCTAGTGGATTTTGTCTTTCAAAGATGTATTTTTATAGGGTTGAAGGTGAAGAAACACCTAGTCCCCTTCTACAAAAGAACACTCCAACTAGTGTTGGTCAACTTGTTGCTTCACATAAATGTTGATCCATAACCAAATTTTCTTAGTTGTGCAGAGAATGTCTTCTATGGTGTGAAGCTTGTGATCCACTTCATAACCTTGGATGTGCTTCGTAAACATGAAGCCATTGATAGGGGGTTTTGTCCATAGACAACTTCATATGGTGTCATATTGGTAATCCCATGATAAGTGGTATTGTACCACCATTTTGCAAGGGTAGACACTATGTCCATTGGGGATTCCTTTCTAAAGAAAAGCATCTCAAGTAGGTTTCCAAGCATTTGTTGACCACTTCTATTTAACCATCAGTTTGTGAATGATAAGTGGTGCTCATTTTTAATTGTGTACCCTGAAATTTAAACATATCCTACCAAAAATTTCTTATGAAAGTGGGATCTCAATTTGACACGGTGGAAATGGGCATGCCATGCAAGTTAAAAATCCAATACATGAAAAATTGAGCAACTATGGAGGGTGTAAATGGGTGAGATAGGGCACAAAAGTGAGCTTCTTTGGAAAAGTGGTCGACTACCACCATGATGTCCAATTTATTGCTTGCTTTTGGGAGGCCCACTATAAAATTCATGGAAATGTTAGTCTAGATAATGGTTGCTATCGGTAGTAGTTTCAATTCCCTAGGATTATTTATTGCATCACATTTACTCCTTTGAAAAATGTCACATGCATCTACAAAAACATGGATGTCTATTTCCATGCCTTTCCAAAAGAAATATCACTTACCTCATTCATAGGTTTTCTTAAAGACAAAGTGACCCATGGTAGGAGATGAAGGCAACTCCTCTAAAACCCATTGCTTTAAAGTAGAATTTTCCACTAGAAAAATGTTCCCTTTATACTTCAAGGTATCTTTTTGCCATACATAGATCTAAGTGGGATTGGAATCAATCTAAAGCCTTTGGATGAGTTGAACCACGGTGTCATTTTCCAACCATTCTTGATACTGGGATTTGGTGAGCCAATTGGGTATGGGTAAGGATAAGTCAAAGAGAGATCCTTCTTCCGCATATTTCCACATCAGTCACCACACTCTCTTTTCCTTTCTTATATATGTTCTTATAATCATACTCATGCATCTTTGTGACCTAGTTGTGATTCTCCAGGGATGATAACCTTTGTTCTAAAAAATACTTCAAACTCTGATGATCATCTTGATTTAAAAGTGCCTCCCAATGAGATATGGGCACCAAGTATCAACTGCATGAAGCATGGCCATCATCTCTTTCTCATAGGTGGATTTTCCCAAATTTCTAGCACACAATGTCATTAAGGGAGTGGAATTTTCACCATAAATTTTCAAAAACTTCTTATAGTAGCATGTAAGTCCTAAGAAACCATGTAATCTCTTCAAAGTATTGACATGTGGCTAATCCTACATAGTGAAACTTTCTTCGGATCCACTCACATCCCTTCTTGACTAACAATGTGACCCAATTATTCAACCTATGAAGCCACAAAAGCACTTTAAGAACATTTAAGGAATAGATGTTG
>ML788135.1:884951-898355 GCA_009831015.1 Picea engelmannii | reverse complement strand
AATGGTTTGAATACAAACTGATAGAATAATGTGCATGTGTAAATGCACAATAAAAATGCATAATAGATATGCATGCTGATAATTTCTTATGGAATACTGGGTAAGAATGTGAAATGACAAAGATAAGTTTGACTCGAGGATGAGGTCATCTCAAATAGTGATGGTTATGAAATAAGGAAGTTCCATGTTAAAGAAGTTCCCTATGGAGGAACTATGTGAGAACTCTGCCAGGTGAACAGGGTCACAATCTTAATGGCTGCTAGAAAATTAGGTAGTGGGATGCAAAGCCTATTTACATAAGAATATTGTATTACATTTTAAAATATAATACATGCATGGGAGACATGCAAGTGATTTTTGACCAACCTAATTTTTGGTAAATTTGCATAATTCACTACTGACATAATTAAATTGTGAACTAAATATTGCTATAGTAAGGATGTTTCTTATTATCCAGGAAAGGTCAATATAAAATTAAATGAGATTTCTCAAGGGATGGAGCATGAAGATCATGTGAGGGATAACTTATAGAAGGAGAGAAGGAGTAATACTTTTCTCACTGTGAAATTCTGAATAACGAGACAGAGTTGTATGCTTTAAGAGAGAAGTTGTGAAAGTAAATACAACTAGTAAATGAAAGATGAAGTAAATTAATAAATATGTTTAAAGGAATGAGCTTGGTTAAGATATATTGTGTGAAGGCAGTGAAGCCTTGGAAATAGTTTAGTAGAGCTGAAAATATCTAAGTGTGTAAAGGAATTAGAAAGAGGGAAGAGTCCCTTAATTCTTTCTTATTACCTAGTATGATTTTTGGGGGAGAGAAACAGATATTCTCATGCATGTAAATGTTTTGGCATGAAAGTGTTGGTAGTTGCATGATGACAAACACGACTGAAAAATTTGGTTGTGTTTGCAAAAAAACATTGAGGGTGATGTGACAAGTGCATACAGATATACTAGGACATATATGAGAACGCTTTCTAATTTGTTTGTTGTAGTACATGTATTTTTATTTAACATGACAACTAATGTTATTATGAATGTGATGATATATTTCATGTATTAAGAAGGATTGGAAATGTTGGGAAAGACAACTACCAATGATGGAAAACCTTAGGTAGAGGATAATTACAAGGTTGTTGATAAAAAAAGAACGTTGAAGGGACTTAAGGGTCCCCATGAAGCACCACTGATAAGGTAAAATTAGTGAGAGTGTGGACAACCAGAACAGGTATAACAATGTCATTCCCATGTGACATGAGAAATGGAAAAAGGGATTGGGTAAGAACCCTTCTAAAATGTCTTAATATTTTAATATTATGCATATGATTTTGAGTGGTTGTTGTATGCCATTGATACCCAAACAAGGTATGATTCAGGAAAGAAGATAGCCTAAATGATGGAGGTATGGACCTATAGAATACAAGGATGATTTATATCCTTGCAATAAATTCATGAACAAATATGCCATGAATACATCAACCAATCCATGAGTGATTGGGAACAAAAGTGATCATAAGCAACACATTTCTTAAATGCAATAAGGAGATACATGTGGTAAGAGAGTGAGAATGTATAAGACTGCTCATTGTGGAAGAAGTATCTTTCAGTTCTCTATAGAGTTATAGAATCGTAAATAAGAGAATTGGGTTGCTAGGAATACTGGCACCCTGATTGTCAAACAAAGAGAGAATTATGAAATGCATTCATACGATATTTTCATAAAATATATGCTAATTTGAGGTTAGGATCAGTCTGAAGTTGGAATAACATTCCTGGTGTAATAATGAATATGGATAGAGAATCCATATGGTGAGAGGTTGGCTGAGACCCAACACATCAGGGCAAAGTGCCTAATATGAAATGTGATGACCTAAAATCAATGCCAGGGGTGCATGGTGTGAGGATGTCGCCATGGACGATGGAACATTGATTAAATTCATTTGATGATTGATTTGATTGGGAAGATTGGTATGATGAGATGAAGCATGAGAAAGGAATGATAAATCCTTGAATATATGAATTTAATGTAAGTGTTAGAATGCACAAATTAAGAATTGTTTACCATAAAAATATATGGGTATGAGAAACTAACATTTTGTTGGTTGTGTGAAGATTGAAGTTGTAGGAAAGATGGTCTTGGATGTGGCAGCAGTGTAAGACTATAAGGGAGACCAATTCCTATTGGTTATAAAAGGACCAACCTAATAAAAGAAGGAAGTCTGATACTTGTGGAATCTGGTTCCTTTGAGGAACATATCTGAAAATGGAATTTTGAAATTCTAAATATGTGGGTGACAGTTTTGAAATAATTTTGATTTGTATCTCACTAATTTTTGTATGAATGTGATGCAAGTGAGATGAAATATCTAGCCAGGGAGGACAAATGGTGGCTATCAAATAAGAAAGCATGGGTAAAGGCTATTTTGTGACAAGGGAACTTTGTGATAAGTCACGATCACCAAAAAGAATGTGGTGTTATGGTAACACGGGTCGAAGGGATTCTTTCGATAGAGAAAGCCAGAGAGATGTCTTGGCAAATAAATTTTGAGGTACAGTTCAACTGTAAGACTTAGATAAGGCTTTAAAACTCTTCTTGTGAGAGAAATACTAAAAGGAAAGTGATCGGAAGGAAGGGGAGACTTCCACAGCTCATGTGAAAGACTCGGTGGAGCATTTGAAATTTCATCATATGTTGACTGGAATCATGCGCACAATAGGTAAGACAAGGAAAAACAATAAGCCAAGTCAATGAGACAACCATTTGGAGGCAGATCCACGATATGTACAAATAAGTATTGTGTTGATTTGTAAATCTTCCCCTTAAATTATGAACATCATTAAAATATTTATGCATGAATATTTTGATGACATGCTACTACCTGAAATTGTTGTAGGAATGTTCTGAAAATCCAGAGTCTGGGAAAGGATTATACTATAAGGAAAATAAAGAGGAAAACATTGTTAAAGTAGCAGAAAGATGAAAGCAAGACAAGTGATTTCTAAGAAAGCACACTGAGGATAGTGTTCATTTGAAGGGGGAGAGGATTGTAACATCCCTTCTCCTAAACCTATGATTATTGTAATTAATTATAATTAATGATTTTGATGAACTGAAATGCAAATATTGTAACTATATTATTTTGAAGCCTTAAGTAATGGCCATGCTATCACTAGAGGAATAAGAGTAAATTGTATTAAACTGAAGGAACCCAAGCCTCCTTGCTGAAATATTTGTTTTGGAAATATTGAGTTAGTTCATCAACCATGATTTCAAGAAAATCATTTAATAGGGAAGGATTGGTGGTTGAGCAACCAACCACCCTCATTGAATAAAATTATGGAGGGATGCTTGGGGTGAAAAGTAGCTGTTAGATTGAGGAAAGTAGTAAGGATTACCACGAGTCCCCTGATTGACCCATGAGGTTGAATTATGACAAAAGGAAGGGGACAGATCGAGGACCTTCTGAAGAAAAAAGCATGCAAGAAAAGCACGTGAGGGGGTTGTTGATGGGCCATAATTTCCTTTGACTCAATAATATGAATTGTACCTACTGATGAGGCCCAATTAGACTCTTCATCATTTAATGGTAGTACAATTCTCCATATCAATGATCTGACAAGTTTCTATGGTATTTAATAGTGATATATCTATGTAGCTTTCAAATATTTCCTCCTAATGAATCAGTTCTCTTTTTGGGTTTACAATGTTTTATGATGTATTGAAAGACAAAAATTGATCTATCTAGGGGGGAGATTAGGGCTTGGGATAAAATATTTGGCCTAGTATGCAAATAAAAACTATGTCAAGTTGAGATTAGCAGTAATGCAATCACTTTTTTAGACCATTAGATATTATTTGAGAGAAAGTTTGAAAGAGAATACACATGTAATATAATAGAGGATAGAAATTAATTTCACCACACCTTACCAAACATGACATGTTAAAAATTATCGATTTTCTTTCATCAATTTGAAATAAATAACTGTAAGGTATTCTAAGATAACTTAAGAAATGATCATAACAAATCTTACTCAATACAACAACAATATAGAGTTGAGAATGGAAACAATCCACAAGTTCAATCACATTCACGCTTTGGATGAAAAAATTGCTTATGGTTCTACGTAGAACTTCTAAATTCAATAAACTTTGTCTGAGAAATAGTTCTCTTACAAAATAAAATCTTCTTTTCTATGCAAAAAACATCACCCCTGATACATGGATGATGTCTTTATTTATAAAAGTAAATTAACTAAAAATAACTATTATGTTGAGTCTTATCAAGTAAACAAAAGCAAAGTGGACTTAATCCATGTGTCCCTCTCTTGTTATCTCTGGTTGTCTTGATGTTCTACTGCAACAGATTATTGCTCTCATATTTCGACCACTTGTAAAAGAGTTATTCGCATGTGTTGGCATAAGGAAACTTGTGCTGATCCATTGGTGGACTAAGAATATTTTCCATCTCCACCACAAGTTTCTTGTATTTTTCCATCTTGGTGCTTAGTCTCCGCAAGATTGTCGATGCTATGATCGGGGGATTCATGAACTTCTTCATCTATCCTAGGACAAGAGTCATAATCTGTGAAATTTCTGCTTCAGACACCTGGTCCAGTTAAGTGTGTTTCCTGACTATGTCCCGCAAGTATGTGAAGTCCTCATGTTGGAAAAACTCTAGTAGATGGATATCCATCAGTTCCTTATTTGTTTTCTCCCAGTTCTTCACATATTATTCCCACATTTCCTACATTTTCCGATGAGGTTCTTGTACCATTTTCATCCAATGTTCTGTTTCCCTATGTATTCTGGTGATACTATAATCTGTGAGTAATCAAATACCATGTTCTTATGCATCTCGACCCGCCTGCACTTCTCTAATGTAATCAATCTGCTCCAAAGCTTGATGTGAATTTTCATACCATCGTTGCATATATTTGTAGGTCAAATGTCCCATAAGAGTGTCTTCCTAGTATTTTTCTATCTGGGTCATGAAAATATCTCTTTCTGAATTAAATCAGTTGCACACCTCCATGAAATCACCTTTAAGAAGTATTATTTCCTGAGTGGTGTCCTGATAATATTTTTCTTGATGTCGAAGATGCTCTAACTCCTTTCACATGGCCATTGCTTCTCATTAATCCATTTTCTCCCTATCTAAGGTGGCATCAGTTATATCCATCCTAGCGCTAAGCAACTTGCTCACCTTGGTATTTTTTGTATCAAATAAAGTTCTTTTGTGGTTATGAACAAAGTACTATCTAATGTGGACCTCCTTCTTTTGACAATTATTTTCATTATCGCCTTTCTTTTATTGTTGTTAGAAATAACTTTCACATCAGCAACCTTATCAACAGGTTCAAGAATTTGTTGATCTCCCCAAGATAGGGTATTTCCCAAGCTTCCTGACGTATAGAAATGTTCCATAGCAGGTTCCTTCCCCTTTTTCATGGTAGGCACTTGATTGTTTCCTTCTTTTGTTAATGTCTTATCTTGTGTGGAATTTATAGGTGACTTATCTTTATTGCTAGTTGTGTCTCTCAGTTCATTAGAGGGAATGTCCCCTGTGATTTTTGTTGATGAGGCTCTCTGTTGTTCAATTCCAGGTGGTTGTGTTACTTTCTGAAGTGAGGAATTGGATGGAAAACCTACAGTCACTATATTTTCCATTAATGGGACATTGCTTTCTTATTGTTCATAACCCCCTTCTGGTTCTTCTTCATCGTCACCCTTTTTTCCTCCAAATGTATTTTCTGCATTAGGTTGTTCATGACCAATATCCCCATCATTATGAGGTGACCTTGCCTCAACTAAAGGATGGGTTTCCAGTTGTGGCAAAGTCACATTATCATGGGTGTCCTTAATTTCCATGTCCCTTCTTTCTGGATTCTGTAATGGTCCTTCCAAGTCCAGGGAAAACATTCCTCCTGGTGCTTCCTCATAAGTTGTAAGTATCGGGGATATGTAATATGTTTTTGAACCTTCTTCATCATCATATATGGTTATTAAATCGATAAGGACTGGGGGTAAACATGTTCTAGTTGGTTCCCTTAATGATATTTGTGGTGTTCTATCTATTGTAGGTTGCTCCATTTGGGTTTGTAGCGAACTTGGGTTGAACTGAGCGATGGCCCCTCTGGTGGATTTGTTTCAGTAATATTTGGCTCTATTGCATGAGTGTCTGTCTCAACTGGGACAATCCTTGGAGGTTCTAAAACTTGAATAAAAGGGGTATGACCTACTGTTTTCATAAGGATTTCTTCCTCGACAGGGAGAATTGTTCCTCTTCTTACTAACTATGTTTCTTCCACTACTATGACCTCATCTCATGCTCTGATAGATGCCTCTCATGTACGTTCTACCATTGCAAATTTTTCTTACACCGACATAGATTTAAACCTAGTAATTTATGGGTTTTCTTTTGTTTGAAGAACCTCTTCCCAGTCTTGAGAATTTTTCAGTGAATATATCATCTTAATAACTATTGTGGGAATAAGGCCAATGTGACACCACTTGCCCTGCATTCTAGGGTACTATCCCTTTGGGATCATGTCTATGAAATCGACCTGTAGGGAACATGTACTCCAAATGGCTCAGACCTTCTTGCTTGGCATGTGTTGTGTCTTTGACTATATAATACCTGATATGGAAACCATAGGGTATAAATACCCTCTTCTTATCCTTCACCAGAGAGGCATTGAAACCCTATAAAATGGTCTGGTAGCATATTTCCCCCAACACCAAATGGTCTGGGACACAAGTGGGGAGTAAATTTGGAGCACCGGTAAATCCAAAAACTATGATATAAGTGTTTTTTTCTTCCAGATACCACCAACCTACTTTGGATATCATTTTCTTTGCTTCTACTGAAAGTCTTGGAGAATCTTGCCTTAAAATAATAAAATCTATCCTGGCTATGAAATCATCACATATCATGGCATAAAAAAAATTATACTTGTTTTCCCATAGGATGCTAAAATACACATGTACAGGTAACTCAACAACATGCCATCTCAGATTCATACACGAGAAGACATTCCTCGCACAGATCACGTCTAGCAAGAAGGATGCCATAAAAAAGGATGGTTTTTCACATTCTTTTGTCTCCCAAGCCTATTGAATAGTTATGCTGAATTGTTTTGAAATAATTCCCCCCCAATTGAAACTTCTTCCAGAGACCCCGACGGTATATGCTAGGGGCATCCAGGCTTCTGAAAATCTTGAGAAATCCTTTTCTCCATACAATCAACAGATCAACGCCATTAAGTACATGTATGGTTCCCTAAGATTTGTTGTGTTGTACCATCCATTGGTCCTATTCAATAATTTTTTATCCTCCCTCCACTAGGAATCTAATAACTGGTTGGACTTATGTCACTCATAGAAATTAACCAACAAATTGGTATTCAGTCTTTTTTCCGAGTCTCTGAGCTTGTAATACTTTTGCACATCTACCAGAAGGAATACACCAATGCATTCCCCTTCCACATTATTGATTACACATTTGTCAATGTCTATATGGTCAATTATCCACCCTAGGTTCTCTATGCAAGGTAAAACGGGAGTTTGACATGCCACCTTGTGTAAGGATGATGATCCAATATTTGAAAAAACTCGGTCATCTAGTTCCCTGACCCTTGGACACTGTGAGGCGTAAAGTTTGGAAAATATTTCGGATGAATTTTGTTATAGATATCACCCCAAGGTGGAAGGATAACCTTATATGTGGTGCTTGCCTTTGTATCTTTGAATACTGGTGGTTGAACGAACTGCTTCTTGGTAGATATTCGAATCACGAGTTATGCTTTTGGTGAAAATTCTAATTCTCTAGCTACTATTGGACTCGAACCTTCACCAAAATGTGGCTCTTTCCCTTTAGGTGTCCTTGGTGAGTGCCTGGTCACTATCCTTCAAGGAGGCATCTTTCCTGCATGAGAAATGCACTATGATTAGTAAGCGATTACAATGAATAACGAAAAAAAAATAGCAACGTATAATACGCATAAGATTCTCGACAGAATTTACCGTTTACCTTTCTTGCAAATAAACCTGGTCTTACTAGTGTTTCCACGAACCGGATGCGAGGCAAGATCTTTGGTGTCTTTTCTCTCCTTCTCTTGATCAAAAGGAAAGTTTCTTGAACAAAATTCCAAATTGAAAGAAAGATGGCATTACAAATTCGATTTTCTAGATCCCACAAACTTACCTTGTCACGTCTGGTATTTAATTGGAGGGTGTGCAACATGATTTTTGTAATCTTCAGAAAAAAAAAACAAGATCTGTTCCACACTTGGGAGTTAATGCATTTCAAGTTGACAGTGGAGAGGCACGTTATTCTTAGTTCATCGATGATTGCAGACTTTTAAATTTATCAACGTGCAATATGAGAGATCCAGGGAATTCATTAAGTGTCGCTTGCCTTTGACAACATCTTTCTGATGCCGATGACCATTTAATGAGGGATCCTTAAACAAATTATTTGTGTTTCACAGGTTTCAAGGGAGATGACATGGAAATAAAACTAAAATTACATGTTCCTTTGACTTAACAGTTATGGAATCATTTCAAACCCTAGTGGTAATCCCCTGCGCAAGTTATTTTACACATAATCTTCGTTTGGTGGCTAGATCTGTGTTTAAATGGATGGATGACTTTGATTGACCTAAAAGAAAAAATACAGTCTAGATCACTTTGTAGTATCGATGTTGGAACAAAGGTGTATGCTAAGTGCTTCATTATGTTTAAAACTCATTGATGAATGATGTGTACGTCAGTATTGGTGGTCCACTCTAACCCTTACACTCTTCTCTTATTGGTAGAAAAATCCAATGCTAGATTTCATTACCGTACAAGATGACATAGATGTGATGACATTGCAGACAACATGGAAACTAAGTTCAGAGGGTGACATGTAAGCTTATGTGATGGTACGGGTAGTCTACGTGGTCAAACTCGTGGCATGTGACGTGGAAAGTATGGAAGGTGACATGTCTTGTAATTCATCGACATCGAGGGGAATGCTATTGTTGTTTCGTTGTGCTGGACTTTACATGAATTGTTTCCGACGTCGATGGTCTATCGACGATCGGTGAAATATTTTGACTTCTAGGAATTTTTACACATTTTTTTGATGACCGATGGCTTATAGGCAATTGAAGAAATTTGTTCCACTTCGAAAATGGGCGCAGTGTTTCCCTGATCCCTATTATAGACACTTTTTTTCTCTTTTTATACTTCCTTTTCCCTCCATCCCTTGATGAGTACATTGGTAGTTCTTGGAAAAGGTTGCAATTTGATTGTATTTCAATTCTTTAATTTTTTTTTCTTGAGATTTTAAATGCAAAGAAAAAAAGGAAAAATGCATAAATTTAACAAAGGATAAATATGCAACCTATGTAAAGCCAAAAGAAGAAGGCATAAAATAATGAAGAGGAAAAGTGGTACCTAGAAATTAAAAATTTTAAGGTTTTTTTGAGGACTCAATAGGGGCATACAACAAAATTTGGAGGGGTGGTTTGTTGGTTTTGTAGGAAAAAAGGGGGAACTGGGAAGGAGTTCTAGGCATAGGTATGTAGAAGACAAGAGAAAAGAGAGAACGCACAGGTAAGCACATAGAGTCCCTGGTGGTATCATGGCTTATCATGGGGGTGGCCAGACTATTGAGCATTGTTGATTATGAGCTATGTTAGGGGGGAAAGGCGAACACCCATAGTCAGTTGGCTGACTACTACCTTGTAATAGATAAGTATCTCATGACCCTATGTGATTGAGTAAAGGAACATAATTATGTCTGTAATTATACCTTGAATGTATTCACTTGATTTTTGGAATTGATACATGTCTAATTGGTAAACCCTTACACAGAGGTAATAGTGGAATAAAATCTAATGTTGGTATCTCGTGAATGCATTCCTGGATAGTTAGAATATGTGCAAGAAGGGATCGATACATGTATTAATGATAAGTATGCATGTTGAGTTAAAGGAGGTGATATGACTCTCCTTCCCCATTAAATAAACTTGTTTAATATTCCTTGATGAGTCGACAAGACTTAGTAGTTGTTGATCCTTAAGATGAGAACAAATACCAATTGTCAAATGATGGGTTGGCCACCCATCAAATCCCCTCGTAAGTTAACATAAAAGTGGTGGCCATGGAATCGAAGGATGGTTGAATGTCAATCGTCGATTCTTATCAGCTAGTTTGAACATAAGATATCGAACATCGAGATATCCTTAGGGAAATCCAGGAGAAAATCCCTAACATATCGATGCTGAGAACAAGGTTTTGTCCCTTGGTTCCACCCTTAACACCTCCCAGGATAAGATCCTAAGCCTATCGATGGGATTTTATCTATAGTCGTCAGATGGGAAGATAGGCAGATCTAAGCCATAGATCTTTGTAAATCTCAAAAGGAAATCATCGTCGAGGTGCCAGAACACCAGACCCCATGAAACATTTATGTTATTCTTGTCGAAAGGTATGACACCCAGGAACCAGGGTTCCAACCCTTGTTTCCTCTATCTAGTTATATACCCAATGGAAATAAGAAGATTAGATCTCGACCATTAGATCCAAGCGCAGAGAGACCTCGACCATTAAATTTCCCTTAAGAAATCTCATGAGGGAAATTCCACACCTGGAAGCCAACAACTAAATTTCGTTCGTTGGATAGGAGAAAGGAGGGATATCCACCGTAGATCATGGTCAAGTGGGGTCAATCATATACTAAACCTCATAAGTTCTTCCCAAGTCTAAGTTTTTGGCACAGGCCGGTGGCCCGGTGGTCGATGGGCAAGGTTCCCACATCGGGGCATGAGTAGGGAAGTGACATCATGTATGACATGGAATCCATATAGGAAGGAAGTGTGGCCAAGGATTCCATGTGGCATAGGATAATTTATCCATCCATCGAGTGTGGGTTTGGATCAATCTCCAAAACTCTACGTTGGTGCCTTTAAACGAGAGTCATCAGATCTATCGAGAGAAACCCTAACTATATATCTCGTAGTAAAGGACAAGGAACATAACCCTAAGGATATAATGATTCTTCTTGTAATACTAGGGTTGAATTAAGTTAATCCTCTCATAATATCAATATCGAAGCCTCTCAAGATTCATACTACTTGAGAAGTTTCGATGTCCCGACATCCGGGATGACGTGCCACTCAAAGGCTGGTCCACATGTCAGATGAGTCACGTGCTAGGGTGGTAGCCAATGCATCCAAAGTATGGATATTGTCATCACTTGATTGATTAGTGAGTAAGGGGGTGGACCCTCATTGGCTTGTATCTTGGAGATAGGTACAATAGGCCTAAGTCGTGGGATCTAAGGGTGGATGAATTTTCCACTGTAGATCTGGGTCAAGGGAGATTAATCAGCCCTTGAACCCCCATAATTATTTCAATTCTACAAGGTATGAAAGGAGCCTAGGACCCGATGTCCATGACAATGTGATGACGACATGTTTCCTCCATAGATTTGACATGAAGAGAGAATCTAGGTCAATGATTTGTTGAGCGATGAGGTGATCTCCACCGTTGATCTCTACCGAGAGATTAAGTCGAGGCCCATCGAGGACCAAGATTGTTGGATGGACACCTCGATTTATAGCCATAAGATCTACTTGTGAGAAACCTCAGTCATATATCTTGCAGGGTTGTAAATCTGTGATGAATTTAATTTAGCAATCTCGTAATTACAGGGTTGTTTTAACTAATCTCCTCGAAATCACCGACACCGGGAGATTTACAAGCTCACACCATAGGTAAGGTTTGAATTATGGTGCCTAGTGGTGACTTGGAAAATGATGAGTGGTCCATGTGTCATGATGAAGGAAGGCCATATGTCATCCTAAGAGGGTTCCATGTGTCATGCAGATTTGGCAGAATTAGGATAGGGTCCATAGGGAAAATGGGTGCCACATGTCACACCACCTGTCATGCCACGTGTTAGCAGGGGACTCACTGATGAGTGAGAGGAGGCCCGACATAGGTTGATTACCTTAGGGTAATTTCATTATATTCTGACCGTTAGATCTAAGGATAATGAACCTCCACCGTTGATATGATTCAAGAGAGTCCATTGGCCCTGGACCTACCAGGGAGTCTTGTTACCAGGATAGGTTGGGTAGTCCAGTACCCGGTGTCCTGATAGCCATGTGTCACACCATGACCGAGGAAATATTTGTATTCCCTATTGGGTGGAATGTGGACCTGGTCATGAATTATATTACCACAACAGTTTACACGGAGGTCCACGTGCCAGAGTATCCCTTAGATGGGCTTAAGCCGTAGAATGGGCGCAATGAGCTAGACCTATCAGATTTTGGATTGATCTCTATCGTTGATCGTAGTGAAGGAGTGGTCAATCAAACCCCAGGATACTAGAGATTTTTTATGGAAGTTAGAGGGTTTGATGTTCCAGTACCCAGTGACTACTTTTCACGAGTTTAGTGGACGTTGAATGGGGGCAGGTGATAAGACCATGTGTCCAATGTGAAAATTCATCCCAGGTTGGGACTTTTGGGCTATGTGAGTAGTGAAAAGGTCCTAACACTCCAAGATCCTAGATCCTAAGGTCTTGCGGTCTGATGACCTGGTGGACAGGTGTCTCTATCTTATGAAAGTGGATCTTGGGAGGATGGGGAGCTCAACAATGAGTGTGAAAAAAGGGTCGATGCTGGTGGAATAGGTGGAAAGTACCACTCCTGCAACCATGTCTACACTTAGGGATGACGTGTTCTAACATGTCAGTGTCACATCAGATGGGAACAATGATGAGAATCCACATTAACTCCAGGTGGCAGTACTAAAGCACTTGGCCAATAAAGACCTAGAAACTTCAAGGGACCATAACTTTTGATCCAGAGCTCTGTTTGAGAAAAATTACAGTTGTTGGAAAGATCTTGGTGAGAATAATACTATGGTGACCTTCTTAAAGGTATTAGATAAGGTTTAGGAAAAGTAAAAATTTAATACCACATTCCAACAAAAAGAGGGCTTAGGGGTTTGGGTGTATTACACCAAAAACATAAAAAATATACTTTAAAAAAATATTAAACATTTTGATCAATATAATGTTTATAATGGAATCACCGTAATTCACTTTACATAAATAATATCCATCTCTCTACCCTTCATTGATGTAACCATCACCTAACCATGAATATTATTGATATCATCACTCTTTACTTCCCACTAATTAAGGTTGAATTGATGAAACCATTACCCGACCAACTAAGGAATGATAAAGGATACTTATAAAATATATCCTATCCTTTTTAGATATTGGAGGGGAAATATATTTTTCAAGTTTATGGAATTGACATAATATCTCCCACAACCTTTCTAATTTAGAAGTTAATATCCTATAAATTCATTCTAAAGGTCTACAATTCTTC
>ML788135.1:854259-864682 GCA_009831015.1 Picea engelmannii | reverse complement strand
TGATCCCTATTATAGACACTTTTTTTCTCTTTTTATACTTCCTTTTCCCTCCATCCCTTGATGAGTACATTGGTAGTTCTTGGAAAAGGTTGCAATTTGATTGTATTTCAATTCTTTAATTTTTTTTTCTTGAGATTTTAAATGCAAAGAAAAAAAGGAAAAATGCATAAATTTAACAAAGGATAAATATGCAACCTATGTAAAGCCAAAAGAAGAAGGCATAAAATAATGAAGAGGAAAAGTGGTACCTAGAAATTAAAAATTTTAAGGTTTTTTTGAGGACTCAATAGGGGCATACAACAAAATTTGGAGGGGTGGTTTGTTGGTTTTGTAGGAAAAAAGGGGGAACTGGGAAGGAGTTCTAGGCATAGGTATGTAGAAGACAAGAGAAAAGAGAGAACGCACAGGTAAGCACATAGAGTCCCTGGTGGTATCATGGCTTATCATGGGGGTGGCCAGACTATTGAGCATTGTTGATTATGAGCTATGTTAGGGGGGAAAGGCGAACACCCATAGTCAGTTGGCTGACTACTACCTTGTAATAGATAAGTATCTCATGACCCTATGTGATTGAGTAAAGGAACATAATTATGTCTGTAATTATACCTTGAATGTATTCACTTGATTTTTGGAATTGATACATGTCTAATTGGTAAACCCTTACACAGAGGTAATAGTGGAATAAAATCTAATGTTGGTATCTCGTGAATGCATTCCTGGATAGTTAGAATATGTGCAAGAAGGGATCGATACATGTATTAATGATAAGTATGCATGTTGAGTTAAAGGAGGTGATATGACTCTCCTTCCCCATTAAATAAACTTGTTTAATATTCCTTGATGAGTCGACAAGACTTAGTAGTTGTTGATCCTTAAGATGAGAACAAATACCAATTGTCAAATGATGGGTTGGCCACCCATCAAATCCCCTCGTAAGTTAACATAAAAGTGGTGGCCATGGAATCGAAGGATGGTTGAATGTCAATCGTCGATTCTTATCAGCTAGTTTGAACATAAGATATCGAACATCGA
The DNA here is from genome assembly GCA_009831015.1 of Picea engelmannii. Classification (NCBI taxonomy): domain Eukaryota; kingdom Viridiplantae; phylum Streptophyta; class Pinopsida; order Pinales; family Pinaceae; genus Picea; species Picea engelmannii. Next base: position 863,650 of record ML788135.1, on the reverse strand, counting down.
GATATCCTTAGGGAAATCCAGGAGAAAATCCCTAACATATCGATGCTGAGAACAAGGTTTTGTCCCTTGGTTCCACCCTTAACACCTCCCAGGATAAGATCCTAAGCCTATCGATGGGATTTTATCTATAGTCGTCAGATGGGAAGATAGGCAGATCTAAGCCATAGATCTTTGTAAATCTCAAAAGGAAATCATCGTCGAGGTGCCAGAACACCAGACCCCATGAAACATTTATGTTATTCTTGTCGAAAGGTATGACACCCAGGAACCAGGGTTCCAACCCTTGTTTCCTCTATCTAGTTATATACCCAATGGAAATAAGAAGATTAGATCTCGACCATTAGATCCAAGCGCAGAGAGACCTCGACCATTAAATTTCCCTTAAGAAATCTCATGAGGGAAATTCCACACCTGGAAGCCAACAACTAAATTTCGTTCGTTGGATAGGAGAAAGGAGGGATATCCACCGTAGATCATGGTCAAGTGGGGTCAATCATATACTAAACCTCATAAGTTCTTCCCAAGTCTAAGTTTTTGGCACAGGCCGGTGGCCCGGTGGTCGATGGGCAAGGTTCCCACATCGGGGCATGAGTAGGGAAGTGACATCATGTATGACATGGAATCCATATAGGAAGGAAGTGTGGCCAAGGATTCCATGTGGCATAGGATAATTTATCCATCCATCGAGTGTGGGTTTGGATCAATCTCCAAAACTCTACGTTGGTGCCTTTAAACGAGAGTCATCAGATCTATCGAGAGAAACCCTAACTATATATCTCGTAGTAAAGGACAAGGAACATAACCCTAAGGATATAATGATTCTTCTTGTAATACTAGGGTTGAATTAAGTTAATCCTCTCATAATATCAATATCGAAGCCTCTCAAGATTCATACTACTTGAGAAGTTTCGATGTCCCGACATCCGGGATGACGTGCCACTCAAAGGCTGGTCCACATGTCAGATGAGTCACGTGCTAGGGTGGTAGCCAATGCATCCAAAGTATGGATATTGTCATCACTTGATTGATTAGTGAGTAAGGGGGTGGACCCTCATTGGCTTGTATCTTGGAGATAGGTACAATAGGCCTAAGTCGTGGGATCTAAGGGTGGATGAATTTTCCACTGTAGATCTGGGTCAAGGGAGATTAATCAGCCCTTGAACCCCCATAATTATTTCAATTCTACAAGGTATGAAAGGAGCCTAGGACCCGATGTCCATGACAATGTGATGACGACATGTTTCCTCCATAGATTTGACATGAAGAGAGAATCTAGGTCAATGATTTGTTGAGCGATGAGGTGATCTCCACCGTTGATCTCTACCGAGAGATTAAGTCGAGGCCCATCGAGGACCAAGATTGTTGGATGGACACCTCGATTTATAGCCATAAGATCTACTTGTGAGAAACCTCAGTCATATATCTTGCAGGGTTGTAAATCTGTGATGAATTTAATTTAGCAATCTCGTAATTACAGGGTTGTTTTAACTAATCTCCTCGAAATCACCGACACCGGGAGATTTACAAGCTCACACCATAGGTAAGGTTTGAATTATGGTGCCTAGTGGTGACTTGGAAAATGATGAGTGGTCCATGTGTCATGATGAAGGAAGGCCATATGTCATCCTAAGAGGGTTCCATGTGTCATGCAGATTTGGCAGAATTAGGATAGGGTCCATAGGGAAAATGGGTGCCACATGTCACACCACCTGTCATGCCACGTGTTAGCAGGGGACTCACTGATGAGTGAGAGGAGGCCCGACATAGGTTGATTACCTTAGGGTAATTTCATTATATTCTGACCGTTAGATCTAAGGATAATGAACCTCCACCGTTGATATGATTCAAGAGAGTCCATTGGCCCTGGACCTACCAGGGAGTCTTGTTACCAGGATAGGTTGGGTAGTCCAGTACCCGGTGTCCTGATAGCCATGTGTCACACCATGACCGAGGAAATATTTGTATTCCCTATTGGGTGGAATGTGGACCTGGTCATGAATTATATTACCACAACAGTTTACACGGAGGTCCACGTGCCAGAGTATCCCTTAGATGGGCTTAAGCCGTAGAATGGGCGCAATGAGCTAGACCTATCAGATTTTGGATTGATCTCTATCGTTGATCGTAGTGAAGGAGTGGTCAATCAAACCCCAGGATACTAGAGATTTTTTATGGAAGTTAGAGGGTTTGATGTTCCAGTACCCAGTGACTACTTTTCACGAGTTTAGTGGACGTTGAATGGGGGCAGGTGATAAGACCATGTGTCCAATGTGAAAATTCATCCCAGGTTGGGACTTTTGGGCTATGTGAGTAGTGAAAAGGTCCTAACACTCCAAGATCCTAGATCCTAAGGTCTTGCGGTCTGATGACCTGGTGGACAGGTGTCTCTATCTTATGAAAGTGGATCTTGGGAGGATGGGGAGCTCAACAATGAGTGTGAAAAAAGGGTCGATGCTGGTGGAATAGGTGGAAAGTACCACTCCTGCAACCATGTCTACACTTAGGGATGACGTGTTCTAACATGTCAGTGTCACATCAGATGGGAACAATGATGAGAATCCACATTAACTCCAGGTGGCAGTACTAAAGCACTTGGCCAATAAAGACCTAGAAACTTCAAGGGACCATAACTTTTGATCCAGAGCTCTGTTTGAGAAAAATTACAGTTGTTGGAAAGATCTTGGTGAGAATAATACTATGGTGACCTTCTTAAAGGTATTAGATAAGGTTTAGGAAAAGTAAAAATTTAATACCACATTCCAACAAAAAGAGGGCTTAGGGGTTTGGGTGTATTACACCAAAAACATAAAAAATATACTTTAAAAAAATATTAAACATTTTGATCAATATAATGTTTATAATGGAATCACCGTAATTCACTTTACATAAATAATATCCATCTCTCTACCCTTCATTGATGTAACCATCACCTAACCATGAATATTATTGATATCATCACTCTTTACTTCCCACTAATTAAGGTTGAATTGATGAAACCATTACCCGACCAACTAAGGAATGATAAAGGATACTTATAAAATATATCCTATCCTTTTTAGATATTGGAGGGGAAATATATTTTTCAAGTTTATGGAATTGACATAATATCTCCCACAACCTTTCTAATTTAGAAGTTAATATCCTATAAATTCATTCTAAAGGTCTACAATTCTTCCCGATATTGATTATAAAAGTGGTAAGTAGATGATTATATATTATATTTGCAATACTTTCTTATTGCATAGTATTGTGTACTCAATAGTCATGATCAAACAATTGCAATCCAAAGTTTAATCGATATTACCAGCCATTGCAATGTGGGCATTTATTTCCCCATGAACTTGTCATAACATGGTGGACAACATTCATCTATCACGTTTTTATGTGCCCCTTCACTAAAAATATGTTTTAAATTTAGGAGGTAAGGAATTAAATTGTTGAATTGATGGTGGATATATGGTTGAAATTTAGGATTTAACTATTGATTAAGGTTGGTTGTCATTGATGTCAACCCTTGAAGAAAGCCCCATAGCACAAAGGTTTGGGTAATGGACCCAACATTGTTTGATGTAAATATGACTCGTTATTTATTTTTTATGGTTGATAAGAATTAAATATGGATGAACTCCAAAGTGGTCCCCTTATGGTGAAAGCCCTCACGGGAAGACGCTTTGTGGAGTAAGAGAATCCATGCTTAACTGTGGAATAATGAGATGAAGAGTAGTGAATTTGTCAGGGAAACTATCCTATATTGATAGTGCTTTTCATGCCATTTCCGGTGGTATGTAGAACGTCACATAAATCCTCACAGTTAGAGAGTTAAGACCATGTGAAGTTGGAGAACCTAGGTTTGGGTAATGGACCCAAGTTTGTTTGATGGATAACGGTATGATTTTTTCTATATTTGAAGGTAATACTATTCTATATGGATAGTACATGTCATTCAATTTCTGGTGGTATGTGGAATGTCACATAACTCCTGACGGTTTGAGAGTTATGGCCTTACAAAGTTGGAGGACTCTCATATGTCATCTAGAAGCCCCAAAAGGTCAAAGTAGTCAAAGTGGTTTAAGAGATTTTAAAAGGTAAATAATAAAGTGAAGTGATGAGTGTATTATAATTCAAAGTGAATAAAAAATAATTATTTTAATAATAAATTTAATGGAGAAATTAGAAGTGGGTTAACCCTAAAATAAGGAAAGTGGGCCAACTAACCTAGAAGATGTTTTTAAGGAAGCTACTTGGAGAGTATAAATAAGAGGCAAGACTCTCTCATTTTAATAAAACTTGAGAATATTGAATATCTATATGTGTCTGAGGTAACCAAGGATATCTAAGCCAAAATTCTGAGGGAAGGTGAAGAAAAGAAGTCTGAAATGCAAGGAAGGATAAACTTTTTTGATGGTGCTTTCTAAGGTATGTTATTTACAAGTCATCTCACCATTTTTGCTATAAAACTTTTTCTATAATGCTTCAAACCGTGAAATTTCTATGACATTGAGAAAACATACCCAAGTATATGTGGTAAAAAATTTAGCTTGTGGTTCGTTGTACTTTGGGAGTTACACTCCGTGGAAAATAGGGTTTGTGGCTAGTCCTGAAACTAGTCAAAAACAAGTGTTTCGGGTAAAAAAATCATAACTTCTTCATAACCGATCCAAATTCAGTGAGACAAAAATTGTTGGTTAGGGTACAGTTGGAAGTATTCTATGTAATAGTTTTAGATCAATTCAACAAATATTCCATGCGGGAAATTCTCTACAAGGTCGCTCTCTAGAATAAGCCAAAATTCAGAAAGGTATGCCATTTTTGCTATAAATCATTTTTTGAGAGGTTACAAGTAGTGACCCTTGGAGGAACTGCATAAAACACAATGAAGAACATTGTGTATCGGTTTTATATCTTCATAGATTACAGGTAGAAAGTTATGATTACTTCAAGTTAGGGTTGTTGACTAATCCAAAACTAGGCATGTGAGACTAAAGAAAAGTTTGATGAAAATGCTAGTCTCTTGTTGTTAAAGTTAAGGAAGGTTTGGATGAATGTGATCATATAAACCTCATCTATTACAGATCTACAAATCATATTTGGATGATGAAATTGATGATGGATTTTGGTTGAGGTACATGTTGAGTACATGGTTCAGACAAGTAGTTGATGAGTTGACACATACATGAGGTGTATAGTTGATGATGTTGGTACATATTGATGAGTCATAGTTGATGAGTAGTTGACACATGATTAGTACATACTTGTTACAAGGTTGGATGAACTTGTTTATGGTATAGGTTGATTACAGGTTGTTTGGTACAGGTTGGTGCATGGTTGTTGCACTTGTTTATGGTACAGGTTAATTATAGGTTGATGCATGGTTCAGATTTATTGGTACATGTTTACAGCGGTATATCTCACAGTGATAGTGTGACATTGGTTCCATCATTCTACTTCTACTTTAGGGTGGTTGGATGGGACAAGGACAGGTGGTTGTAGCCACGTTTCGGTTGTAGCCGGAGAACATAGGGGGTTGTAGCCTCCTTCTGGTTGTAGCCAGAGAATTGGGGAGTTGGAGCTTCATTCAGGTTGTAGCCTGAGAAACTAGGGGGTTGGAGCCTCCTTCCAGTTGCAATTGGAAAACAAAGGAAGTTGGTGCTTCCAATGAATTTAATTCTTCAATACATATTAGAAAAAACATTCTATGGTTTTCTCCCGATTTGGGTTTCCATGTAAAACATTGGTGTACTGTGTATGTGTATGATTTCTCATGTGTTCATTGCTTATTTACTCTGCAATTATTGGATGATAATTCTTCATTGATATAACACTTGGATTATATGGTTAAAAATGATTAAATTGCTCTATTACTAATTCACCCCCCCTCTCAGTAATCCAACATTAGCCTTGTCTGTAAGGAATTGAATTGTTGATTTCATGGTGGACATATGGTTGAAATTTGGGAGGCTACCTTACCTATAAGGAATTGTTGATTTGATGAATATTTTCCTCTTAACTCTTAAGTGTTAATTAAGTTGAAAATGTCTAGAAATAAGAGTTTGAATTGATGACACATATTATATGGTCAATTATCTTAGCTAGACGAAAATGTATTAAAAATATGGAGAGAAAACATTTCAATTTTTTTTTGAAATGATTAAACATTATAAGAAAACCATTGACAATCTCATGAAAAGCCATGTCTACTTTAAATGAGACCATACATAAAATATTTGAAGTTTTTAAGAGTTTTCTTTTTTTCTTTTCTTCTAAAACCAACACATCTCAAAAGGACAAGTTATTGTAGACTAGTGTAGTGCTCTTTAATCCTTAAAATTGAATTATAAACAAGATACTAGAAGAAATATAAATGGATACAAGAATATACAAGAAACAATGAAATTAAATATGTGAAATATAAGCCTTGTATTAATTATTTCCAAAAGAGTGGGAAATGTTCACATTAATTGTTTTCCCCTATCAAAAGAAAAATGACCAATATTAGAGGGGTCATGAGAAATATCCAAGAATTCCCTCCCTCATTTTTAAAAGAGGTGGCACTCATCTTTCTAAGTTTCATATTTTTCTTGTTAACTCAAGAATGGGTGAATGTTAAACAACAAACCTCAACATACTCTTCGACATTCCAAGATCTTCTTTTAAGCACAATGCTACCTAAGACGGCCCATTCAATCTTAAATACTAAAAGAAAGAAAGTAATTATTGCAAGATTATATAACAAATAGAGCCCACAACACGGGTTTTTCCTTTCCTTGTATAATGTAAGCACATAATCCACTAGGAGTTTGCAAGATGAAAGGAACAAAAAATGTGCTCAGATCATTTAAATAAACTTGAAGAACTATGGAATTAATAATAAAACAAGCTAAAAAAATAGCCTTTTGTTCAAGATTATGTTGATTTGAAACCATATAATTTATAAACGCTAAGTGGAAACTTGAATATTTCTTTGTGGGGAAATAATAATAATAATAATAATAATAATAAAATAATAATAATAATAATATCCCAAATGTGTCAATTTTAAGATTGTTTGTGTTAAGAACCAAATATCAATATAGCATAGAAAAACCTCGGAATAAGTACTCAACGCCTTGAAAAAGAGATAATTTCGGATAATAAGCCTCTTCGAGGGGGCAACCTCCTTTTACCCCACATAAATGTTCAAGTACAAGATGACTCCAAATGAAAATGTCTCCTTGGCATATATAGGAGACTAGGAGGTATAATTACAACTAATGGAATAAAGCCGACATAAATAAAATAACCTTACTAATGTAATATGCCCCAATTAAGGGGTAATGAGCTAATATTAGGGCTTAACATGCCCCTCCCCTTGAGAAAAGTGTTGTCCGCAACACTTGAGTAACTCTAGATGCTTCTGTATAAAAGACTCATCTTCCCAAGTGGAATCTCCAGCCAGTAGTTTCCTCCATTTAATGAGATACTCTGAAATGGATCTATTCCTTAGCTGGCGAATTCTTGTGTCAGTGATGGCTTCAAGCTCCAATATGATTTTTCCTTCCTCGTCAAGTTCTAGAAATATAGTTTGAACTGGGATCTTTCCGCCTATAACCTTCTTTAAGCATGAAACATGAAAAACTGGGTGTACTCGTGAAGATGCAGGCAACTCCAATTTGTATTCCATAGTACCAATCTTTTGCAACACCTTATAAGGGCCATAGTACTTTGGTGATAATTTATTATCCTTCTTGGCTTGTTTGAGGGACATTTGTTTGTATGGTTGTAGTCTTAAAAACACCCAATCCCCTACTTCAAAACTTCTTTCACTACAATGTTGATATGCTTGTTGTTTCATGCGATTCTATGCCATGGTTAGGTTGTCCTTTAAGATTTGGAGAACTTGTTGTTGATGCTCGATGTGATCTTCCACTGCTTGAACCTTAGATGTTTATTTTAGAGAAGAAGTGATGGAAGGAGGGTGGTATCCATAGAGTGCCATAAATGGTGTCATTTTTTTTGCAGTATGAAAGGAAGTGTTATACCACCATCCTACCAAGGGTAACCATTTGAACCATTGTGTTTGTTTATCAGAGGTAGCCTTCCAGACATTTGTTCACTATCTCGGTTTTTCCATCAGATTGAGGATGATAGGATGAGCTATGAGCCAATTGAGTACTCAAACACGAAAATAATTATGTCCAAAAATGTCCAGTGAAGATGGGATCTCTGTCACTTAAAATAATATTTGGGCTACCATGTAGCTTTTGAACTGTCTCCATGAATGTGATGGCAACTGTACTAGCTTTGAAGGGATGAGAGAGTGCACAAAAGTGTGTGTACTTGGTCAGTCTATCAACAATCACCATCATGACACTCTTTCCTTTAGACTTCGGTAACCTTGTGATGAAATCCATGGAAACCTCCTCCCAGCGCTGACTTGGGATGGCTAATGGTTGTAAAAGACCTGGGGTCTTAAATGTTTCCACCTTATTTTGTTGGCAAACCAAACATTATGCCACAAACCTTTCAACATAAGTTTTAAGGCCATCCCAAAAAAAATCCTTCTTGACTCTATGGTAGGTTTTCAAAAATCCTGAGTGCCCTCCTACTGGAGAGGTGTGCAATTCCAATAGTACCTTTTGTTTGATCTAGGAGTTCTTACACAAATATAAGTGATCTATGTACCATAGTGAATCATTTTTCCATCTAAATGTATCTGATGCACCGGAATCCTACTGCAACTTTTGAATGAGAGTCCACACTTTTTCATCATTCTTCCATTCATCCCTTGCTTCTATTATCCAATCGGGTTGGATGATCGAGATAGCACAAATAAATGCCTCAACATCTTCATCCTTTCTTGAGAGTGCATATGCCACAACATTTTGCTTCCCCTTTTTATAGACGATTTCAAAATCATAACCCAATATCTTGGTTACCCATTTTTGTTGTTCTTCTGAAGATAGTCTTTGTTCCAAGAAGTATTTAAGACTATCATGATCTATTTTAACCTTGAAGTTCCTACCTATTAGGTAAGGATGTCATTTCTTCAATGCATGTAGTATTGCCATCATTTCCTTCTCATAAATGGGTTTGTGTAAGTCCTTTCCCTTGAGTTGTTGACTTTCAAAATACAGGGGCCATCCTTCTTGCATTAGGAAAACACCAATTCCATTTCTCGAGACATCACATTCCACAATAAAGGTTTTTGTGAAGTCTAGAGTGGTCAAGACATGAGCTTTGCACATCACCTCTTTAATTTGTTCAAAAGCTTTAGTTGCCTCTGGATTCCATGAAAATGCATCGTTCTTAGTTAGTGTCATTAAAGGTGTTGTTATTCTTCCATAGTGTCGAACAAACTTGCAGTAGTAACCTGTCAAACCCAAAAATCCTCTAAGATTCTTCAATGTTTTGG
>ML788135.1:824563-852162 GCA_009831015.1 Picea engelmannii | reverse complement strand
CAATTTGTACCTTTTGTGTATGTGGCACATTATGTAGATCAAATAATTGCTCCATCTGAAGTATCCATGTGATTGGGTCCTTGCCATCAAACTTCCTCATATTGATATTAGGAACGTGGTTGGACTTCAACCCAAAGTTGGAGTTTCTCCATTCTTGATTCACCTTCCTTATGTCCTCATCATGAATTTCATGGGATGAATTTTCACTTTCAGGTGTCTTCTCTGTTACGAAATTTTTCAATACTTCCATGATCTCCTCTTTTAAACCATCCATCTTAGTATTTATTGCCTCCAACTTAGTTTCCATCTCTTGTAGTTCATGTTTTGTTACTATCTTCTTTTGTAAATCATTTATGTCCCTACGTATTTCTTCACCTTCATCAAGAGTCCAAGTAGGATTGTCTGGAGGCTTATTTGGTGTAGAAGTTCCCTTTTTGGGTGGCATGTTGGCCATGTATCAATTTTGAACCTTGATTTTGAGGTGGTTCTGCTAGACAATCTTTCTTCTATTGTATCTCCCAAGTTTCGGCCCTTCGAGGTATGAAAATTTATTTTTTGTAGTTCTCTAATATTTCTTCTCTGCAATGCCATAGGTTTGATCAAAATTGGATGTGCCAAGTGGAATTTACGGTAACTTCCCCACAACTTGTTGATTTGTGTCCTTTCTAGGAGATCTCACTTGTATAGCATGCCTCGCACAAAATAATTGATATAAAATTCTAAAACTCATACCAAAAATACTACATATTGTCCGCTATCCAGTGAAACTAGTCTCACTCAATTTGGATACTCTAGGAAGAAGTTATGATTGTTTACCTAGGACACTTTCTTGAGACTAGTCAATAGGACTAGTCAGATACCCTATCTTCCACAGGGTGTATCTACAAATGTAAGATGACCCAGAAGATGAAAGTTTTTCCACAGATACCTTACTAATTTTTGTGAATATCCTCCAGATTTCAGGATCTGAAATGTTACAAAAAAAAAAATTATAGCGAAAATTTCGCAATGACTCAGTTCAGGATGATTCCAGAACCCTATCTTGCACAAGCTGTATCTATGAAAGTATAAGGCATCAAAGATGAATTTTTAACCCAACATACCTTGATCCGTCTACGAAATATCCTCCAAACCATTTCTTCTGAAACGTTGTAGAAAAAAAGTTATAGCAAAAATTCCAAGGTGTCTTAGATAGCATAGAAAAACCTCAGAATAAGTACTCAATGCCTTGAAAAAGAGATAATTTCAGATAATAAGCCTCTTAAAGGGGGAAACCTCCTTTTACCCCACATAAATGTTCAAGTACAAGATGACTCCAAATGAAAATGTCTCCTTGGTATATATAGGAGACTAGGAGGTATAATTAAAACTAATGGAATAAAGCCAACATAAATAAAATAACATTACTAATGTAATATGCCCCAATTAAGGGGTAATGAGCCAATATTAGGGCTTAACAGTTTGAAATAATATGATTGAGATTGTCTCAACAAAATCTCAATGACAAATACACAAACTGAAATGAAATGTGCTTTCTCTCAAAGGTGATGGGGCTCCTATGGACCTGAAGTAGTAATAGGAAATTCCTAAAGAAAACAAAGAGTAGTTGATTAGTCCTAGTTTCTCATATTGTATGCCATACATGGAAAAAATGATGGCAAAGAACAATAGGAAAGAAATAGGTGAAGGGGAAAATTGCAACAACTAAACTTACAAAAATGGGGAAGGAATTGTTACCCCTTACTTTGCATATGGGTAGTACTAGTGAATTTCTTCACTAGCCTAGCAATTTTCATCATTAAGAGCCTTGGATATTAGGGGTACTCAATCATTTCCATGATGAGATAGAGGTTTTTATGGAACAATGATTAGTCATATGATGTACTTGAGGATGTGTAGTCCCTTCACCGGAACACCCTATCAATTGGAGCATTGCATTAGCTTCATCATTATTTTGGGCATATTCACGGTTCCAAAGGCATCATGATTTTTGGCGTCTTCATACATCACATGGAATATTCACAAATATCGAGGAATTTATAAAATAAATTTGGGTTATGTATTCATGCATTAGACCTCTCATGCTATTCTTGTCGTAGATTTTGGATCTCTCACCTTGTTTGCACATTTATAGGCATATATCACATTATTTAATGGGACATCCACCTTGGAGGTTGCATTTGAGGCTTTTATTTGGCATGTATGGGCTCACTAGACTCTCCCATGACTTGAGGAGGTGATTGACATGATTTGAGGAGGGTTGTTACAACTCATACATGGCATCTTAGAGATTTTTTTGAGGGGTCTCCCACTCTTGAGGGGTTTTTCTCATGGTTTGTAGGGAATTTTCACCTTTGAGACCTATGAGTCTAAATCTAGGGAGACTTGGGAGTATTACATTGCACACTTTGAGGTTTGTTTTGATGACCTACCAACATGGAGGAATTTGGAGGCTATACATTTCACATTTAACTCACCTTCCTCCCTTATTAATGGAGACATCCCTCTTTCTCATGGATTTTTTCCTTGTATCATTGTACATGTGGCTTGACTAACTCAAATTATTATTATATATTTTTGAGTAGATAGTTGGAGGAAATCATATTTTATCTTTCCATAGGCTATATATAAGGATCTCACATGAGATATTGTTATTTTATTGTAAAGGAAGTAGAGAAAAACTCTATATAAAGAGTTTCCCTTCCTCATTATCACTCATGTTTGGATTTTTGGAGCTTTCACTCCTTGGAGCTTAATTGACATATCTTTCTTGGATCAGAATATGGTTGTGTAAAGGTTTATTTCTTTGTATATGTCGTCGTCAATTTTTGAAGCTGATCCATCTTGGTATTTGTTTAGTGCATAAAAATTAATGGTAAAATGATCAAGTCTTCTACAATCTAACTATATTGATCCATTGAAGAGATTTGTCTACCATTGGAGGGAACACATTTTGGGGTAACTCCTCTCCTTATTCCTTTGTTGGTTTGGTAAACATTTGGTGCCTTGATTTGTGTATCCATCTCAAAAATCTATCAAGAAGTGTTTAGTAAGTTTATTAAGCTACAGTTGATATTGTTGGTGAAGGTTGCTCCCTTGAGAACTCCTTCTTGTAGGGCCTTGATATCCATTATCAATCTTGATTGGATGAGGGATTACTCTTACCATTTGGTTATAATATCTTATTCCTTTTCCTTAATTGAAATAGACCAATTCTTGAGAGGGGTATCTTCTTGGCTCCATAAGTCTCTTTGATTCACCTTGACTCCATTACCCTTGTTGGATTTGGCACTGATATCTAATTCCTTCCATCACTTATTTTAAAACCCTAAAAAAATCCAAAACATTGTTTTACTGAAGCTACTCTCAACTTCACCTTGTTCCTCATTTCCTAGATTTAGTAATCCTACTAGGGATACCCCCCTTGAGATGGAGGAGAGTTGGCCTAAAGTAAAGAGGATAGGTTGTTGAGGTGACAATGGGGACCATCCTAATAGTTTCCCTTTAAGTTGTACCTTGTGGATTAGGGATTTTATCATTAAGAACAATTTTGGAGGTAATAGGCATGAGATTTAGAGGTGAACCTCCTACGTGTCCTTGAAATCCTCCATTATAATGCTTCCTTCATTGTCTTGGTAGTTTCCTAGGAAGTTAGGGTTTCTACCCCTTTTCTAATTTCTCACATGATTCTCTTTTATGAAATAATTATTTAGTCACTTAATCGATGCCTTATTATATTTCCCTTTATAAATGTGTACTTAGGAATTTTTACCCCCACCTGGGTCCAAATTTTGGTCTTCATAAATATCTCATAAATTTAAATGCCATAAGCTAGAAATAACCATGAATTCATTTTAAATTTTTGGACATAGTAATTGAACATTTCTTTATGGAAACGATTACCAAGTAATTCTTCATGACTTTATATTTCCAATGAACTCTTGTTTGTAAAATTCAGACATATGTAACTTAAGTTATAAGATCGAGAAGTCAAAGTCCCAAATTAAGCTCACTAAAGTCTTCCACACAGACCATCAAAAATGTGTCCACATCAAGAAATAGTAACATCAAATTAGATCAAAGTTCTAGAACACAACATCCATAAATGTATTTTCCAACCAACTGGGTCGTTCTTGTAACTAGAATGCCCTCAAATAATGACATCATATTAGTCAAATGAAGTGAAAGAAAAAGAGGGCACTACAACATTAAATGCATATTTAATAGGTGTTGGCCTAATAGAGAGGCAACATGTATAATGGATGATAATATGTATATATATAGGTCAACAGATTCATTATCGGAGATTTGAACATACGATTTGGCTATATGGATGCACTTCAATTATTTGGAGGAGGTTCTCCAGCTGTACTATAAGGAGTTATTCTGTAGCTTATCTCTATTATCTCTTTCAGAGTTGTGATCCACGCTCATATCTTGTATACATTGTGTGTGCTATGGTTTATTATGGAATTTTAAAGATCTAGTATACAACATAAGATTAGGATTGAGTTTCAACGTTAGCTAGAAAATCATACCACAAATCAAGCTTTAAAGTGTACATTAACTTAAAATTATCATAACATTTTATTGGAGGGTCAAATTTAGGTGATCCAAAATCCATTGGAAGGTGGAAAGAGAGGCATAAAATATATGGGAACGGGATAAAGCTATTTGGGAACATTATTTTGAAGATAGTGAGGTTATAATTTGAGATTTTTGGTTAGACCCCAAGTAACACTAATGTCCTCACTAAAATTTAGAGGAGATGAACATGAAATTGATCCTTTGTAATGTTGGAGAATGGAAAAGGAAAATGATAAAATTCCTTTTTTCATAAGGTTTTTATTTTTATGATGAATCCAAATAAGAAAAATAAGATCTCGAGAATAAGGACGATGAGTTGTGTAAGATGCAATCCCTTAATTAGGCATTAATGCAGAAGGTTCAAAAATTGAAACAATAAAATATTAGTAATGAAAAATGGAAAAAGGATGAGTCAAGCAAAGAATTGAAAAAGAAATATGAAGAAATCAAAATTTTGTGTAAGCATAATCAATATATTCTTAGTGATTAGTAAATAATATGAAAAAATGTGTATAATATTTTGAATCATAGAATAAAGATGAAGATAGTACCAGAATAGTTGAAAAGAATACTAGGTACCCAAATACATGGAGATGAAATTTGCAAGAAGGTTGAAGAAGTTATAAATACTAATTAAGTAAAATTATAAATGTAATTTAGATTTGGAGAAGGATGTAACAATATGGTGGATGGTATCATGTTGTAGCTAAAAAAAGGAGAAGGAAGAAAAGATTTTGGAAGGTCGCCAGAAAATACTTGAAGAAGTTGAGATCTAGTGTTAGGTTCCTACCCTAACCTACCTACTTTAGACTACCTAGGAGTTAGTAAATTATTCTATGCAATCATACTCTTTAAATAAGGCCCATTAGATAGTAGTGGATATTTATTTAATGTAAAAGGGTCCACTTTATAAGTCCCACCAAGAATTTGGTACCCATTAGTGATGGGACCACAAGTAGTTATGGTTTTTCTATTCATAATCTATTTAAAGAGATAGGAGGCTATGGAATGTTTGTCATGTGTTGTTGTATTTGGATCTTTTCTCAATGAAAGGTCACCCCACCTTAAAAGGAAAGTGAATTTTTTTTTTCCTTCTTCCAACTATCATAATACAAGGGTATATTGGCATATTTCATCTTATTTTCTTTGTATCTCATTTTCTACAATTATATTCTTTATATACCTAGTTGTGTTTCAAATTTAAGGGTTAAGGAACACTACAAATAGTATCAAAGCTCTTTTTGAGTCAACATGCCTCCATTGTTTAGAAAAATATTTTTAGGATAGAGATGTGTTATAGTGTCTTTAAATAACACAGAGATATATCATTCGATGGGTAACACTATGATCCAAGAATAATACATGCATAAAATACAAGTCGTGTCACCTATTTATACACCCTTGTAACCTTTGTTGGTACCCCTTCGAGTAGTACTACATCACACATCACCTATATACATAATTTTCTTCCACATAATATTGAGTATATTATATTGGGAATACTTGAAACCAACCTTACATACCATCCTGTTGTTATAGTACACTAAGAACAACACAATGGGATATCAATTTTGTGTACTAGTGAATAGTATGGCTAAGGGTATGGTCTATCCTCCTTCGTTGGCACTGTGGAAGATTCAAATGAGTACTATTGTTGGAAACCCTCCATTATTAGTAATATATATCACTTGACACTCCTCTTTATTTACAACCCTCCAAACCCTATCCTCTATAGTTGGCTAGCGGAATTCCTACATCTTTACATCCAAAAGGAATTTTGAAATTATGTCGGTGTAGTAATATTTAGTATGGAGTAACACTCCTACCAACATAAATACATAAATAAATAAATAAAATAAAGAGTTTGGGTTGTGTTAACACCATTGTGAGAGACCTATCTCAAAAAAATCCTTACACCATGTTGATCACTTGTATATGCCTCTCAAGTAACCCTTTTTGTGTGGACCCAATAGTACAATGATTTGTATTATATCTTAATAGATGCCTTTCAAACTAATAATTTCATTCATATAAGTGGATAATAACACTTCCAAAAAATATTCAGTGGTTCCCATGTTTTATATTCACAACATGATCAACATAGAGAACCACAACCATTCCCCACTTGCTCAGAACCAACCTCTTAAGGCTATGAATTCTAGCATTGAGTCTTCACTCAAAGGTATGAACAACATAAAGAATAGACAAGACCATGTATTGGCAGCATTAAGTTCCCACTTGAATATAAATATACTTTATCCAAACATTTATCCAACCAATGAGGAATCCCTAGGCCATGAAGTGCAAGCCAATTACACACTCTTTTCATATAACACCCACCCACATTTTCAGGGTCACAATTCATGGTAGTGTTTTTCAAAGGTTGACATGAACAATTTTGATAGTTATAATCCTTTAGGGTGGGTTACCCAAATGGAACACTATTTATCTCTTGACGGAATTATTGATGACCTACAAAAACTGAAATTGGCGGTCTCATATTTGGATTCAGAATGTTGGCAGTGGTGGAAATGGTATAAGAAAGCTTATAGAGGCTACATTGCTTGGACATAGCTTGTGCAAGTCCTTTATGCTTGTTTTGAATGTGACACTCATTATTGGGATTCCTAACAAAATTATCCCAAACCGACATAGCTATGGAATATATTTCTACCTTTGAGCAATTGTCAATCTTCATAGAGGGCCTATTTGATTCGTATTTTAAAGAATGTTTCAATAGTGGTATCAAGAAAGTAATTAGAGAAAATATCATGATGTAGCACCGAAAAACACGGTTAGAATCTTGTGATGGAGCTAAAGAAGTTGAGATAGTGATCAATTCACAAACCAAGAGACCTTTATTCACTAGTCGCCCTAATCCCCCTGTGGTGACTACCACCAGTTCCTCCAACTAGTAGCCAATCAAAATCCACAAGTTATCTCCATAACAGATGGAAGAACATCAACAACTTTACCTTTGCTATAATTTTGATGAGAAATATTCCATAGGCCATAAATGTCAAGATAGAAATTATTTTAAAGAGATGTCTTCCCACAAGAAAACTCTAAATATACTTTCGTTGAAGACACTATTATATCCCTAAAATTCCCTATTCATGCATACATGGCCTTGGCCCTCTTACTTGCATATTTTTCCAAAGCACTGCTGAGAAGATCTTCTTAAAAAATCGTTTTTGGAAGATGTACGCGCCCTGCACCATTACATCTTGCATACATACGCTTTTTGCACCATTACATCCTGCATACATACGCTTTTTGCACCACTACATCTCACGTACATACGCATGTTTCACAATTACAACCCATGTATGCTTCCAAAAGTTGAAAAAAATAAAAAGTTGCAAGGAATTCGTTGAAATTCATGGGCTATTGGAGGTTTCCCAACTAATATACCTGCTATAGCCTGTCACCCAACCGAATAACCATCCTTTTGACATATAAAAGGAGGTGTTGGGGTCTCATTTCCAATCTAAGAAAAAGAACAGTGAAATTCTGCTCGAATTCACTTCCCCTCCTTGCCCAAGATATTGCTACTTTTTGTGAGATATTTCCTCAACATACCCTCATTAGCCCCTTCTTCCTCCATTCAACCCATTCCCTTCCCATTGAGGTGATCAAAAGGTTGAGAGAAGAAGTTAATTCAAGGTACACTTGGAGCATGGTAAAGAGGAGGCTAGACTAGGTTCGCGGAACGGTGGCCAACTTAGATTGTAAGGTATAATATTTGTATTATGAAATAAAAGAATAAAATTTTCCTATCCCAGATGATGGTGTTATGAGTATTTTTATTGATTTATACTTGACATTTTATATCTAACCCTAAATTATGGATAGAATAGCATGCTTGTAGTTCTTTGTTTTCCTATCTTTGGATGCAGGTCAGCCTTGGGAGGAGAGGTGTAGTCAGTGGAACTTCCAAGATTGAGGAGATCATCACCAGATGTGGGATCAAAGGTATAGTTACCTGATATCTTCTCCATTTACTTTCTTTACATTAGTTTTGGTATGTTTGGGGTAGTATATAGAATTGATTATCTTTTAGACAGTTATTCGCTCTATCTACAACTTGAACCCTGGTGTAGTTAAAGGGAGTTTTTTTCCCGCTAACAGAACTGGAGACCATACTAGGGAAGCCTCTAGGGTTTTTTAGGGGATTTTGGGTTGTTTGATTGGTTTGTTTTCCTTTCAAGTTTCTTTCAAGTTTTATGAGTCTGTCAAGGGATTCTGGTCACCTTCAGGTGCATACTAGTTGTCCCTACCCTGTAAGATTGTCTGTTGTTTTATTTTTTTGAATAAATACAGAAGTGTACACACCCTGTATTGGTTCAGCCCGCATACAAACACACTATGCTCAGTAAACAACCCACGTACATACTCAGGCTGCTGAAGCAACAACATGTGTCTCTGTTCAGGGAAGTTTTTGAAAAAGAGGAAGTTTCCCTCTCTCCTGATTGAGGTTCACACTTCTCAGGGATTTCTTAGATCAGCCTAGAGTCTCTGTTTACAGCCATAGCCTAGGTATAGAGTTCAGTTTACTTTTTTTTATTGATCTTCTTGTGTTTACTCTTAAAAAGGTTTTAAGCAAGTTGTTGAATTGTATATATGCCTTCTTGGTTTCTTGATTGAATACCTGTGATCCACGGTGATCTAAAGGTATGTTCCAGTCTTGTTTCAGTTTTATTTTTATCGCTTTTACTTGCTTTGAAAAAAGAAAAATATTTATTTCAATTTTTCTCTTTAACACAATTAAAAAAAAAAGACTTTTATTTCAGTTTGGTAAAGTAGTTAGAGTTGTTATTTTCAAAAAGGAAAAAGAGTATTTCTTTCAATTTCTTCTTGATTTCTTGAAACATAAGTAGCTTATAGTCAAGCAAAAGTAGGTATTAGGTTTTCTTTGCAAGATCTTGAAAAGTTAGTTAAGAAAAGTTGAGTTAGAAAGAGTTAGTTGTAAAGCTTTGTTTTTTTTTATTTGAAGTAATTTTGCTTTCAAGTGCTTTAATTTTATCCTCTTTTTCGTCTCTTTACAACACCATTGGTTTTACCACCATACCCTGTGAGTAAATCAAACCTTTAAAAATAACCCTTAATCTAAAATAGACTAGACTTTTTGTTTGTAGGGTCAACCAACTAGTTTAGGGTTAGGGCCTTGAATTAGCTTGCAGAGGAAACTCTTCAAGGCTGTTAAATTAAAAATTAGAGTCTGAGTTAGGGAGTGTTTAAGTTCAATGTCGTAAAATTTATTTGGGAGCCCCCTCTAACATAGGGGATAAACACGAGGTCACATGAGGAAAGGTAGTGGAGATAACCCCTCCAAAGATGAACTGAACATAGTGGGGAACACATATTGAGGATCTGTCTTGGGAGTACTACCAACTGCATTTTCCAACGGAGCTTCGTGGACCTCAAATCCATTCGAGATCCCCTATTTTCTTCTAGGCCATTTTCTCTCGATACCCTTGATAGGTTTCAGACTTGTTATCCTGCTCATTGCGATACGCCCAATTTTCGACTGTACCTGCCTAGTGACTGACTGCGAGATGGAAACTTAGTCGTCCATATTCTAGAGACTTACATGGGTGACTGCAGGGGTATACCGCAGTAATTGGGGAAAATGTCGGATCATGATTCACAGAGTATACCCAGAGGGTGATTTCATGTTCAAGTTGCACTTACACCGGTTAGTTTCTCTAGTGTTAATTGGCATAACTGTGCTTCCTACTAAATAGTCGACTGCTTGATTTGTCTATAGGAATTTTTTAGTGCTTTTTTGGTGTTTAAACGCTAGTTAAGACTTACTATGTTAGTTGATCATTTCACAAGGTGGAAGATCAATAACTCCGTCAGTCACAAAGGCTTCAACGTCTGTCGTTGGTTCCATTGGATCCACCTCCACCTCTATTATAGTAAATACTTAACCAACACAGGTCGTTCGAAGCAACCGGGCCATGGGAAAATGTGTCTGAGCCTGCTCTGTGAGGAGACTATTCGACTTCAAATGAACCTACCATTTTTTACCTTGAGGCAAAGGCTCTCAGGCCAGCCAACCCTTTGATTAATGACTTGTCGGTGCCGGTCTTGATAAATGTTGTCCCTTCCGAGGTGACTCCTTTTGAGCACCAGTTAGTTTTACAAGTGGCAATTGAAGAAAATGCTACTACTTCGTCTGAAAGTCCTCATACTCTGGTTACAGATACTACCGCAGGGGGAATCCTATCTCCTCTCCCACCTTTTCTAGTCCAAACCATAGTGGTCTCGACTCCCTCTACTTTGGGTAGTGATCTGATACTGTCATCGACGATGACCACTGCTCCGTTTACTCAGAGTGTGATGGGCCGTCCATTCTCATATGGGATGCCCAGATTTGATTCAAACTTGGTTCTTACCTACTCCACCTTACATACCATGGGTCTGGGGGCAGAGAGCTCAAACGATCTCATACAAGTGTCAATCGAGGGCGCATATGTCCCCTTTAATACCATCCCTTACGGTGGGGGTCACATACCTCCTTCGTCCCCTTTGCTAGGTGGTGCTTTCCAGCAACCAATCGGGTCAAATGCTAATTATAGCTTGTTTGGAGCAAGCAATTTAGGACCTTTGTCTTACACAATGTCGGTGGGATCTATGTTGTTCTCTTTGTTTGGCGAGTTTGGGAACAACACTTTTTCTTCGACTGTTGTTTAGGCTAGGGGAAACCCTAGTTTTGGGAAATAGAACCTCGTGCAAGGTACTATTCCTTCATAGGAAGCGATGACTGGAGTTTTCTCCACTCAAGGTATTTGGATTCTGGAATCCTTGGCAGGGATTACTTCCCTTACAAGGGATGTTGGTCGGGGGAAACCCTTTCCATGATCAATGGAACCCGAGGCAGGGATCCATACCCATGTCTGTCGGATTGGCTGGGGGAATCCCCTTCCAAAATCCTTGGAACACAACGCAGGGAGAAATCCCCGCCCAATCTATGTTGTCCAATTATGGGAATCAACCGATGATACCCCAATAGATGCAATTTTCATACACTGGTCAATACCACAGTTTCTACTAGAACCATGGCCAACAAACCAACTTTTCCTGGCAACCTGGTGCCAGTCAAATTCCAGGACCCTATTTTCTTGTACATAGTACTCAACCTAAACTACCATTTCTAGAAATACTACATTGAATAGACTTTTTGAGATTATTAGATGAACCAATTTGTCACGATCCACGTTGGCCCCCCATGCTGACTAAATTTCCTTCAGATATTCTGAAATTTGAAGGCAAGCCTAGCGAAGATCCAAGTGATCACGTGACAACTTTTCATTTATGGTGCTCATCAAACTCACTGAGGGACGACTCCATCCAGTTGCACCTCTTTCAATGCACTCTTATAGGGGGTGTCGCGTAATGGTATATTGAGCTCGATCGCTCAAGGTACTATTACTTCAATGACTTGGTGATGGTCCTATTGAACGATTTCCATTTACTTGTGAGATACGATGCCAACACTAAATTGATGGCCAACTTTGAGAAAACCAAGGCCGACCATATCTCCAATGATGCAGAGAGATCTGATCTATCACCCCGTAGGGTCTCTCCACCTGGCCTCCTGCTCACAGGATCATTCTCAATGGCTTTCTTCTGAGCCGAAGTGGCTCTTTAGATTCCTCCTACTGGAATCCCTGTGAAAAATCCCAATCCACAGGTCCTTTCTCACTTCCTCACGGCCTCTACATTTACCGTGGTAGTCCCCGATCTCAATATCGGGGTTCGAGGTTTCATAAATCCCGTTGTGACAAACCTATGTCCTCGTGAATCCCCGATCTCCGATTACCGATAAGCTCTCTTTCACATGCGAGCCCTCCTGAGCTTAGCTCCTGTCGCATACGACCACGCCTCCGCGACCATGGCCTCACTTTCCTATCAGGAGTTCAATCCTAAAAACCCGATGCACCCTTTATGCGCTAGCCCTCCTGGCTAGGGCATGGTCCATGTGACCTGTCTCCGTGTGACCGCAGTCATCTAGCTGTCCATCGGGGTTTCGGGGCTTGCGACGTCAATGTGCATGCACCCTTTGGACTTGCGATTCTTTGATTCCCGATCCTCCAATGGGTTCCGGTCGTTGACCTATAACGATCCTTTCGCCTGTCGCTAAGATCTGCCACCTGTCCCCCTGATAGTCCGTGTGGCCCCACACTCCTAGGCCTTATCGGGAAATCGCGTATCACGATTCCAACATGCACAAAACTCTTGTTCCCAGGATTCTCGATATCTCGATTCCCGACTTCCTGGGATCTCCTGACACGCATCGCGCACAAATGGACGATCCTGATCCGATCGGGAAATCGCGATTATGCTATGCACAAAACCTTTGCTCCCGGGACCTCCGATATCCTGACTCTTCGACAGGCACTAACAACTGGCCTCCACTATGGCTCTATCCTCCTCCGCTGCTGTGCTGACAACTGACCCCCCCACTCATCGGGGTTTTGTGTTTCGCAATTTCGAAGTGCTCAAATCACTTGTCTACGGGATCCCCGATATCCTGATGAACTCCAAATGCCGATGGAATTGGATGATTTCCATGCATCCCTCCAATGGACGATCCCGATCTCGTCGGGATTTCAAGACTTCCAATGTCCCGTTCCTCTTGTCCTCAGGAACTCTTATTTCCCGATTGACGATATGCCGACGGGTGCTTGTTCTTCGACACCTGTCCCTCAGATGGACAGCTCAGATTATGTCGGGATTTTCATCCTGAAATTCCCCGATGTCTTGCCATGGGAATGCCAGTACGTCGATGCGCCAAAATGCCGATGGTGCTAGATGTCCGCCGCGTGTCCTTGCTAACAGACGGTCCAAATCTCTTCGGGATTTCACGGTTGTCAATGTCCCGATTCACACGACCTCGAGAATCCCGATTCTTCGATGGCCGATATCCCGACTGCTAAACCCTATGCAACTCCAGCTCGATCTGACGGCTGATGGGATTTCCACTCCAGATCTGACGGCTCAGATCAATTCTCCCTCTCTGCGCTCCTCCTAAGGCTTAACCTCTGCGCACTTTCTCCCTATCCAACAGCTTTCGGGATTTCTATATGAGATCTGATGGTTGTCGGTCTCCTCCTGTTGTAGGCTCCTGTGCGCTTCTGCTGGCGCTCCCCTGGACGTGAACTCCTCAACGGTCCAGATATGATCTGATGCTGACGCTGCTCCTCCTGAGCTTCTTGCACTTTCCTCCTGCCTTGGGAGAATTTCAATCTTTCAAAGGTCTTGACCTTTGCTTCTTTCCTCTCTCTGCGAACTCCTTCACCTTGAGTTTCGTTATTGCGCATAAAAGCGTTGTTCCTCCTGAGCTTCTATAAACGCCCAGACTCCTTGAGGGATTTTGGTTTTCCTTCCTTCTCCCACAAATGGAGAATAAAATGCCTTCTAGGCTCTCCTTCGCTCAAGCAATCTCCTTGCTGAGTCCTTCTAGGTGTTCAGCAACCCAGTGAAGATCCTTCAGTGGATTCTTCCCTTGATTCCAGAACTCAAAGAGTTCCCTTCTTCCTGTTCCTGATTGCACACTTTCTCGACGCCCTCCTGGCGGAGTATCTTCTCTTCCACAGAACGTTCAGTAGTTATGGGTTCCTTCTGTGCACTCTTGCACTTCGCTCAATGCGCTCCTGGCAGAGCTCTCAGAATCCTCAGAGATTCTGGTTCCTTCTGAACTCTCAGCGGAGTTCCCTCGTTTGTGCACTCCTGTACACATGCTCAATGCCCACTTGGCAGAGCTCTCACAGAATCCTCCACGATTCTGTCTGCAACTGTGTTTCAACTACACAGCCTTGCCTCCTGAGGTGTTCAGTAACCTCACAGGTCTTCTTCCTGAGTTGATGATTTCAGTCCTTGTGCCCACCTGGCACGTCTTTGTCTGACTTCGCAGAGTTCAGAAGTGCATCCTCTGTGCACTGGCATTCAGAGTCCGCAACACTCTGTCATACCCTCATGGCATGAAGCCTCAAAGAACCTCTCAAACCTGAAATCAAACACAACTCCTGCAGAATGCATCCACACAACATACATTCACATCATATATAAAGAACACATACAGACATGCATATAAGACAGAATAATGTAGGAAAAACTGCTCTGTTTTATATTAACAAATGGCAAATGCCTGTAATTACAAGGTGTTCCTGAGCTCTCTCTGGCTCTTCTCTCTGAACCTCATCTATCTCCACTCTAACTCAAAATGAGATCTAAAATCTCTTTTACCTGAGGGGCTCTTAGCGCTTCCCTCCAGGTCCACCTACTCTAATAAATTACAATCAATGGTTGTCTAGTATGCTATCCAGAACTAGATCTCAGCTGATCTGCATTAAAGCCGATCCTACCTAATGCCTGCTCAAAGGCATGACTTTGATGGCTCAACAACCTAAGCACATTAAATTTACATTGAATTTCAAATTCAAAATGAGGATTGTGCCTCTCTTCAGCCTTTGAATGCGTGCACGCTAACGTGGCTGGCTGGCTGGCTGGCTGCATGGAGAGATTCTCCTGCATCATACTCCACAGCTGCAAAAATCATGAGCTCCTGCTCATGAGCTTCCCCTGTAGCTGTTGGAAATCCTCCTGGATCTCAAACGAATCTCTGGAGCTTTCCATTCACTCCATCCTGCTACTGCTGCACTACTACTGCTTCTTCTTATCTTCTGCTAAGCCTTTCCCTACTGGCAGTGTCTACTGACTTCAACATCAGCTCCGTGATGTCCTCTATTACCTCATCCAGCTGCTCCAGTGGCTGGTCCTGTTGTTGCAGTCTCCTCAGCTGCAAAATATTTTGTCCATTGGGCAGATCATCATGATCTCCCACGCCTTCCTCATCTATTTCCAACTTCACCTGTTTGATGTGCATGCCCTGCACTCTCACCCTTTCTTCCAGGGCTTCTATCTACTGCCACAGATCAGCAAAGCAAATGTTGTCTACCTCTTCCTCTTCTACTTCTGCAACCTCCTCTGTTGCAGTCTCTTCAGCTACATTGCTGAAAATATCGAGCCATTCCTCAGAATGCTCATCATCTTCTTCTTCTTCTTCTTCTTCTTCTGCTGTCAGCTTCAATGCTACAACGTTCTCAGCACTCTGTCTTCTTTCTTGCCTCTTCTGTCTGCAATATACAAACAGAATCCCACTCTGATACCACTTGATGTGAGTATCAAAGTGCTTCTCTTCTCTTCTCGCTCCCTCTTGCCTGAAGTATACAGACAAGAATCTGTGCTCTGATACCACCTGATGCAGAGAGATCTGATCTATCACCCGTAGGGTCTCTCCACCTGACCTCCTGCTCACAGGATCGTTCTCAATCACTTTCTTCTGAGCCGAAGCGGCTCTTTAGATTCCTCCTACTGGAATCCCTGTGAAAAATCCCAATCCACAGGTCCTTTCTCACTTCCTCACGGCCTCTACATTTACTGTGGTAGTCCCCGATCTCAATATCGGGGTTCGAGGTTTCATAAATCCCGTTGTGACAAACCTATGTCCTCGTGAATCCCCGATATCCGATTACCGATAAGCTCTCTTTCACGTGAGAGCCCTCCTGAGCTTAGCTCCTGTCGCATACGACCATGCCTCCGTGACCGTGGCCTCACTTTCCTATCGGGAGTTCAATCCTCAAAACCCGATGCACCCTTTATGCGCTAGCCCTCCTGGCTAGGGCATGGTCCATGTGACCTGTCTCCGTGTGACCGCAGTCATCTAGCTGTCCATCGGGGTTTCAGGGTTTGCGACATCAATGTGCACGCACCCTTTAGACTCGCGATTCTTTGATTCTCGATCCTCCGATGGGTTTCGGTCGTTGACCTGTCAACGGTCCTTTCGCCTGTCGCTAAGATCTGCCACCTGCCCCCCTGACAGTCCATGTGGCCCCACACTCCTGGGCCTTATCAGGAAATTGCGTATCGCGATTCCAACATGCACAAAACTCTTGTTCCCTGGATTCTCGATATCTCGATTCCTGACTTCCTGGAATCTCCTGACACGCGTCGCGCACAAATGGACGATCCTGATCCGATCGGGAAATCACGCTAAACGATTATGCTATGCGTGAAACCTTTGCTCCCAGGCCCTCCGATATCCCGACTCTTCGGTACGCACTGACAATTGACCTCCACTATGGCTCTGTCCTCCTCCGCTGTTGTGTTGACAGCTAGCCCCCCCACTCATCGGGGTTTTGTGTTTTGCGATTTCGAAGTGCTCAAATCACTTGTCTATGGGATCCCCAATATCTTGATGAACTCCAAATGTCAATGGCACTGGATGATTGCCACGCGTCCCTCCAACGGACGATCCTGATCTCGTCGGGATTTCGAGACTTCCAATGTCCCATTCGTCTTGTCCTCAGGAATTCTGATTTCCCGATTGACGATATGCCGACGAGTGCTTTTTCTTCGACACCTATCCCTCAGATGGACGGCTCAGATTATGTCGGGATTTTTGTCCTGAAATTCCCTGATGTCTTTCCAGAGGAATGCCAATACGCCGATGCGCCAAAATGCCGATGGCGCTAGATGTCCGCCGCATGTCCTTGCTAACGGACGGTCCAAATCTCGTCGGGATTTCGCGGTTGTCAATGTCCCGATTCACACGACCTCGAGAATCTCGATTCTCCGATGGTCGATATCCCAACTGCTAAACCCTGTGCAACTCCAGCTCGATCCAACGGCTGACAGGATTTCCACTCCAGATCTGATGGCTTAGATCAATTCTCCCTCTCTGCGCTCCTCCTGAGGCTTAACCTCTGCGCACTTTCTCCCGATCCAACGGCTTTCGGGATTTCTATATGAGATCTGACGGCTGTCGGTCTCCTCCTGCTGTAGGCTCCTGTGCGCTTCTACTGGAGCTCCTCTGGACATGAACTCCTCAACGGTCCAGATCTGATCTGATGCTGACGTTGCTCCTCCTAAGTTTCTTGCGCTTTCTTCCTGCCTTGGGAGAATTTCAATCTTTCAAAGGCCTCGACCTTTGCTTCTTTCCTCTCTCTGCGAACTCCTTCACCTTGAGTTTCACTACTGCGCGTAAAAGCGTTGTTCCTCCTGAGCTTCTATAAACGCTCAGACTCCTTGAGGGATTTTGGTTTTCCTTCCTTCTCCCACAGATGGAGAATAAAATGCCTTCTAGGCTCTCCTTCGCTCAAGCAATCTCCTTGTTGAGTCCTTCTGGGTGTTCAACAACCCAGTGAAGATCCTTCAGTGGATTCTTCCCTTGATTCCAGAACTCAAAGAGTTCCCTTCTTCCTGTGCCTGCTTGCACACTTTCTCGACGCCCTCCTGGCGGAGTATCTTCTCTTCCACAGAAAGTTCAGTAGTTCTGGGTTCTTTCTGTGCACTCTTGCACTTCACTTAATGCCCTCCTGGAAGAGCTCTCAGAATCCTCAGAGATTCTGGTTCCTTCTGAACTCTCAGCAGAGTTCTCTCCTTTGTGCACTCCTATACACACGCTCAATTCCCACTTGGCAGAGCTCTCACAGAATCCTCCACGATTCTGTCTGCAACTGTGTTTCAGCTACACAGCCTTGCCTCCTGAGGTGTTCAGTAACCTCACAGGTCTTCTTCCTGAGTTGATGATTTCAGTCCCTGTGCCCACCTGGCACGTCTTTGTCTGACTTCGCAGAGTTCAGAAGTGCATCCTCTGTGCACTGGCGTTCAGAGTCCGTAGCACTCTGTCATACCCTCATGGCATGAAGCCTCAAAGAACCTCTCAAAATTGAAATCAAACACAACTCCTACAGAATGCATCCACACAACATACATTCATAGCATATATAAAGA
The DNA here is from genome assembly GCA_009831015.1 of Picea engelmannii. Classification (NCBI taxonomy): domain Eukaryota; kingdom Viridiplantae; phylum Streptophyta; class Pinopsida; order Pinales; family Pinaceae; genus Picea; species Picea engelmannii. Next base: position 833,769 of record ML788135.1, on the reverse strand, counting down.
ACACATACAGACATGCATATAAGACAAAATAATGCAGGAAAAACTGCTTTGTTTTATATTAACAAATGGAAAATGCCTGTAATTACAAGGTGTTCCTGAGCTCTCTCTGGCTCTTCTCTCCGAACCTCATCTATCTCCACTCTAACTCAAAATGAGATCTAAAATCTCTTTTACCTGAGGGGCTCTTAGCGCTTCCCTCCAGGTCCACCTACTCTAATAAATTACAATCAATGGTTGTCTAGTCTGTTATCCAGAACTAGATCTCAACTAATCTGCATTAAAGCCGATCCTACCTAATGCCTGCTCAAAGGCACAGCTTCCATGGCTCAACAACCTAAGCACATTAAATTTACATTGAATTTCAAATTCAAAATGAGGACTGCGCCTCTCTTCAGCCTTTGAATGTGTGCGCGCTGACGTGGCTGGCTGGCTGGCTGGCTGCATGGAGAGATGCTCCTGCATCATACAATCATATCTGAGAATGGTGGTGTTGAAAGAGATTGAATAAGGTCCAGGTTCCTCCGAATTTATTGCTGGAGTGGTTCTTGAAGTCTCTGGTGTCATGTATATCCAAGGACATAGCGACTTTTGGAGTGTTTTTCAGAGGAGGAGGCGATAATGAGAGTGCAACAACTTGAATTGATCTACTCTCAATATGGATTTTTCTATGAGATTTTGCGAGATGCTTCGTGGTCTATTCTCGATAATGCCAAGAAAAAGTATGGACCCCATGTTGATGGTATTATGGGCTCAGCACAAGGAAATTCCATTTACCTGTTGTCAAATGAATTGCAACAATTGTCGATACAATAGACTATGGCCAGCCAGACCTTGAGTTCAGTTGTTCCTCCTACCCAAGCGTCAGACGTACACAGTGTGTAGTCAATGAACCCTAAGGCCAACCAATAGCCTTAGGCAAAGAAGAAACAATGGAACAAGAAGAGTAAAGGGGAAAAACGAATACCAACAATGTTGGCGGGAGAAAAATGGAGAGGGAATTCAAAGTATCTGTGTAATCTTTGCATGGAATACCACCTGACAAATATGTTCCCTTGACTTGTAGAAGCTTAGAAGTTATTGGAACAACAACAACCTCTTATGCTGACAAACCCATTTCCGCATGGGAAAAACATGGCTCAAGCTTCAACATCCTTGAGCCTAGAAGGGGGCACTCAGGGACCCCCCACGACTACCAGTAATAACCCAGCCATGAATATTTACGTGATGAATGTCGAGGCTAATATAGTGACCAAATCTCGAGATTACAGTATGTCAAAATTTGTCGAAAAGGGAAAAGAAGCCATGAACCCACTGACTCCTCTTTAGATTGAGAATACGGCGGGAGAGATAATGACTCGCATCCCAAAAGGTGTGTTTAAAAAGGATTCTCATAATCCAAACATGAGGGTTGCCTAGAACTAATCCGTTGTGGAAGATTTGGCACAAAAACCTTGTGCAATGTCTGCTTTGGAAGTCCTCCAAAGTTTCCCTTTGCAGAGAAAATATCCGTTATCCACCTTGGGATCGACAGAGACTTGTAACCCAAGAGCGATCATTTTTTATACAACTGACTTGAAACCCTGTCTTCCTTACCACGTTACATTTCAGATAGTAGTGGATTATACCATGAAATATTTTACTTAGAATATTTTTTATACATTGGTTGACAAAGGTTCCTCGACTTGTGTGATTTTTTTGGCGTGTTGTAAGGCCATTGGGAAACCTGATTTGTCTTCATCACCTACGTTGCTTACGAAATTTTACGATTGGTCATTCAGACCACGTGGAATCATTCCTTCTTTCCCCATGTAGTTGGGAGGAAAAACAGTGTGTGTCGAAGTTGAAGTGGTCAATACACCTCTTGACTACAACTTGTTGTTAGGATGGAGTTGGACGTATGCGATGCATGTAGTGGTTTCTATGGTGTTTTGGGTCTTGTGTTTTCCGCACGAGGGTTGGATTTTGACCATTGATTAGTTCTCGTTCTCTCGTCCTCACCCTTCATTGGGTGCTTACATAGTCCTGATGATTGATAATCTACAACCAGACATTGTCAACTTAGATGTTGGTTTGTTTCCATCGTTGATGGGAAATTTTGATTAATTGTCGCCTTTTGCTGATGTCAAGCTTATATTGGTTGTTCTCGACCATCCTAGGGCTACAATATTTCAAGTGTCGTCATTTTGAATGACTTACTTTAACAATCTGTGGACTCTACCTTCCCCATCAACTTCGATGGAAGGGACGGGGCATTATGGCATGGCCATGCCCTTGTCCGCGACTAAGGTTGCATACAAAAGTTTCCAGCAAACTTCGGCCAACCTCGATCTGACTCCCCCAAAAAAGTTAGATGCAGTCCTTGAGCCTATTTGGGCTCAAGATTCTCTTACCACTGAATATCCTTTAGACCTGGTCTTTCCCTCTGAATATGTGATTCTCAAGGCATTGACTGGTTGAGACATACCCTAGGATGATCTTCATCATAGATCTTACTTCCTTCCTGAATTAAGGAGAATAGAGGCGGGAGAATTTGTTTCAACCGTGAATGGAGATAGTGCTTGTCCTATCAATCCTCTGGCTACACATGCAATTTATGTCAAGGGTAATATGGCAAGTATCTCTACAAAGATTCCAATAGATATCTTCAAAACCCCTAGCATTGTTGAGAATGTTTTTTTCGGAGCAGACTACTCCCCCGAAGAGATTCGAACTTATACTGAGTTATTTAAGGAATTTCACGACATTTTTTCCTGGTCTTACAAGGAAATGCTAGGCATTGACCCAAGAATTTTTTAGAATGAAATAACGAATTATCTTGATGCCAAGCTGGTCCGACAGAAATGGAAAAACTACTCAAAGTCAGTTTTATCTACCCCATGCAGTTGTTAGAATGGGTGTCAAACCCGGTTCTGGTTAACAAGAAACAGGGTATGATTCACGTGTGTATGGACTTCCATGATTTTAACAAGGTATGTCCAAAATTTAATTTTCCCACCCCATTCATCAATCAGATTGTAAATGAATGCGTTGGATGTGAGGTCTTTTCATTCATGGATGGTTTCTTGGGATATAACCAGATTCAAATCAAACCTGAAGACTAGCATAAAACATCTTTTATTTTTCTTTGGGGCACGTTTACGTATTGTAAGATGCCTTTTGGCCTGAAGAATGTTGGAGCCACTTTTCAGCGGGCCATGTCGTTTGGTTTTCATGACCTTAAACATATAGTCGAGGTGTATCTTAATGATCTAGCATCACACTCTTGCAAGAGATATGATCATCCCGCTCATCTTCGACTAATCTTTGAGTGACGTCGCTACTATTGGATTCGCTTGAATCCCAATAAGTGAAGTTTTTGCATGACGCTAGTTCGTCTTCTAGGTTTTATTGTTTTGACAACAACGATCATGGTTGATCCTCTCAAGGTGGAGGTGATAGTTTAGTTCCCTCCCCCGTGCATGATACCCTAGATTCAAAGCTTATAGGGGAAAGCAAATTTTCTTTGATGTTTTGTCGCGAATAAAACCAGATCACTAAAGGGTTTATGTGTCTCTTGAAAAATGGAGTCCCATCCTGTTGGGACGAAGCCACTCAATGCTCCTTTGAAGTGTTGAAATGCTCTCTTATGTCTACCCCTCTACTCCGGCCTCCCGATTATAACAAATATTTCTTGTTGTATTTGGATGTTGCAGAAATGACCATCAACATGGTATTGGTTAAAGAGGATGATTTGCTCGAAGAGCATGTTATATATTACCTTAGACAAGGCCTGGTTGGGCCGGAACTCAACTATCCTCACGTTGAGAAGCTTGTTTTGGAAGCAGCACATGCTATCCAATGGTTCCATCACTACATTTTACTTCACAGGACCACCATCATTGTCGGTGTGAACCCTTCCAATATGTGTTAACACGACGATTCATTGGCGGAAAGATCAGTATATGGATTGTAATCCTCCAAGAATTTGACTTGGATTTTGTTTTCACGAAATCCCAAAATTCGTTGGTCTTTGTCGAACTTATTTCAGAACTTTCGGTCGAGTCTAGTGATAGCATGCCCGAAGAATCACCTATAAAAGGAGATAAGTTTCTAATTTCATCTTCGAACCCCTGGTATGGATATATACTAGTCTATCTCCAGACTTTGAAGTGCCCCGATTTTGCTTCCTGTGATGAGCGTCGACGAATTCGCCATCAGGAACAAAACTATATTATTCTCAATGACACTTTGTATCGTCGAGGTGTAGATTTCATTATTCATTGGTGCCTTATCCATGAATATGTAGAGCTCATTTTGAACAACCGTCACACTAGATAATTCGGCGGTCATTTGTATGGGTTGGAAACAACCCAAAAGATTCTAAGTGCTAGTTACTTATGGCCCTCGTTAATCAAGGATTGCATTGAGGCGGTCAAGAAATGCCACCCGTGTCATATTTTGTCTCGGAAGATGAGGGCACATCTTGCCCCCATGTTTCCTGTCATTGTTGTTGGTCCTTTCACCAAGTGGGGGATTTATTTTACTACATGTCACTCGACCTCAACCAGGGGGCATCGTTACATCATTGTAGCAGTAGACTACTTCAAAAGGTGGGTCGAGGCTATGCCAATTTTTAACAATGATGGTGAAACAATGACTCTTTTCATTTTTAATCAGACAGTAGAAAGTTTTGGTGTCCCAAAGGAGTTTGTCACTAACCATGGTAGTCATTTCCAAAACAAAATGATGACTGAGTTAATGTCAAAGCTTGGGTTGAGGCAAGAACATTCATCACCTTATTACCCGCAAGCGAATGGTCAGGTTGAAGATGTGAATAAGTGTCTCAAGAATATTCTTCAGCAGACGATCAATTCTGCCAAGTCAAATTGGAACTTGATGTTGTACTCAACATTGTGGGCCTACCGAATGTCTGTGAAGACTACCACCGGTTTCTCACCTTTCAACTCGTTTATGGGATGGAAGCAGTATTACCTATTGAGTGTCAGATCCCTTCTTTAAAGTTGGAAGTGGATTTATTTTCGGACACTTCACCACTTGAGGAACGCCTATTATATCTCGAGAAGCTCGATGAGCAATGTCGTGATGCAGCCTCAGCCAATGAGGCTCATAAGAAATGAGTCAAGTTTCAGTACGATCGGTCCATTTGTCCTTAGATTTTCTCCGAAGGTGATCTTGTCTTGGTCTATGATCAAGACAAACATCCCCTAGGGAAGGCAAGTTCAAACCCATATGGCTCGGATATTTCATTATGAAAGAGGTCTTGAAGAAGGGCGCTTACCGTCTGGGTGATTTTGAAGGAAATGCCTTGGTGGAGCCTAGAAATGGGCAATACCTCAAGAAGTATTACTCATAGGTTGGTCACCTGGGTGAGTTATTGTACATATGTATAGTTTCTTATATAGTTTTTGTCTTGTTTATTTTGTGGACATGTAGTTATTTATGTCTTATTTTTCACTGTGGTAGATGTCAAGTGAATCAGAGGTGTTCTTTAGGTTTGCAGATGGCGATATTCGACACACTCAGAGGCTTGCTTCCACAGCTTGGGTGATTTTCACACCTGGAGGCCAGTTGCTATCTTCCGGAGGTATTTGTCTAGGTGACGCTACAAATAATGTCGTCGAGTACAGTGCAATGATAGAGTTTCTTTGTGACACTTTGTCGCATGGCATTTCACACCTTCGGGTTTACCTAGATGCTCAGCTAGTTGTGTCCCAATTAAATGGAGTTTACCGCATTTATGATCCCACTTTGGATTGATGTTTCCTTAGGATACGTCTCTTAGAACATTATTTTGATTACATTATGTACATCCATCTTCCTAGGAGATTTAATCATATGACAGATACTATAGCTAATCAAATATTAGATTGGCATGTTGCACACACATAGAAAGAGAAGCACACACATACACATGTACATACATTTGTAAAAAATGTGATCCATAAGACAAATAAGAAGTAAATATATATATATATATATATATAGATATCAAAATGTCTCACGAGTACATAGGTGGGCACGAATGCCTCAAAAATAATGTTCAATATACATTGTTGGGCTTATGCCCTCAAAACTACATGTACAAAAGGTGCCCACGACACATCAAAAGTCTATCCTATCTAAGCACGGGGCCTATTGTCCCTACCATATTGAACGATGATGTTGGATAAACACCAGAAAAGATGGACCCACATCTATTGCACCCCCACTACATGAGGTTGCATGGAAGGTGGGAGATCCTCGATGTTCGCCATGGGTACTGTGCGAGTGAGCGTAGTGAGGTTGCACTCCACTCGTCTCAAAATCCTCTCATCCTCTTCGGTTAGAGGTCCCTCTGCAACTGTTGGTCCACCGGCTACTGTTGGTCTAGCATCTAGCCGAGGACATCATCAAGTCCTCACGAAGTATGTTGGGATCACTGGTCCCACATATGTACATAGAATATACACAAGATTCAGTACTCTATACACATGTAAAAATGATATATACAAAAACAATTAAAAATTAAAAAACATTAAAAAACAATTTACCTATCTCTCCTCGCTCCTCTCCAAGAGGCATAGGCATGTCTGGATCCTTGGAAAAGTTGATCCTGGCATAGGGGTAGTCCTTAATTGTCGGAATCTGTCATGCCCACCAGTCAAAAAACATGTCATCGAAGGCCACTATGGTCCTCCCTCCCCCCTATTGTGGCAACAATGTTTCCTATCTGCATACCGTTGGGAAGGAGGCCACATGCCCATGTACCATCTCTCTGGGACTGAGACTGGGTACCCTCTCGAAGAACAAAGAGCATAAAATAGTGCCAAACTCAAATTTTTTGTTGCTATGTTGCCGACACTCTATTAGTTGTCTCTTCATGCACATAAGCATGGTCTTTCTCCAGTCAAAAATGTGTGCCTCCTGACACTGAATGGCACAGTGCATGTGTGCCCGGGAGGCCTGGTGTAGGATCCCGAATCCAGTAATCCACCCAATCAGTAACAAGATCACCCGAAGAGTCAAGCTGGTGATATTATGAATAGGAACCTAAGAACGTACCTTCTCAGTGCCAACCTCAAAATACATCTGGATGTAGTCCTCGATGTTGAAAGGCCCAGGGGGAAAGGTTCGCAGATTGACTGGTTCCCCTCTCCTTGAGAGACCAGTTAGGATGTAGATATCCTCAGTCATCGGAGTCAATGATTGTCCCTCTAACATGAATGCCTCAAAAAAATTTCATATAAGTTAGGATTTCATCTCCACTTTCTGCATCTCATTTTCTTTTCCTCTTTGCCATAGGATTGACCCCACCAAAGTGCGACACAGAACCTTCATTGCTGCTCTAGAAGTGGCGTAGTTAGGTGGTAGAGCCTACCTGTACATGTATTCCCTAAGTAGATCGTGGTTGCATTTTGGCATCCATGTTGTCAGTAATGACTATAGGCTCGAGAGTATTTTTTAGTCATGTCATGATTACGAGGTCAATCCTCATCCATTTGATTCATAATCATTATTGGCCTTACCCTCGGGACTCCCAAATGAGCACGCTTTGTTGTCTTTCAAGCTCGCTTTACAATTCTAAAGCAACAACTAATGAGACGGTATTTATGCTTTTCGATCTTGTCTAGATTAACTAAGAAAAGTATTCCCCTAGAGTCTTATTTAATCCCTTTTTAGACTCTCTAAACATGAAAACATTACCAATTGATCTTGTTTCTCTTTATGCTTGCCAAACTCAAATTTGAAGGAACATATGTTTGACAGTAGTTTACCCCTTTTTCGGTTTGGATTGCTAATTTCACAAATAAATATATGCTCTAGGAACTTCAGTTTCCTAGAAGAGTATTCTCTAGCGTAAGTTTAACCCTTTTTCAGACCTAAGGGACTAAATATTCGAAAAATGAACATTCTCCTTGGTTTTGGTTTATCACGTTTTTTGGGCCTTAAGGATTACTTACAAAAAAGGAACCCCCACGGAGTCCATAATTAAGCTCTTTTCAGACTCCCTAAAATTGAAAAGATCATCGAGTAACCTTTTTCCTTCACACTTGTTAAATTGGTCCAGAAGAACATCTACTAGCATGAGTTTAACCCTTTTTCCAACCTGTAGATTATGGCAGAAAAAGGTACACCTCAGAAGATTTGTCTCTCCAAGAGATTTCTCCTCAGTAACATTTATACTTTTTCAGGCTAAGGAGACTAAACTCAAAGAAATGTTGTGAGTCCATAGTTAAGCTCTTTTCAGACTCCTTAAAATTGAAAAGATTGTTCAATGATCTTGTCTTTGTCACACTCGTTAAAATGGTTTTGAATAGACGTATTTTTGGTGCCAGTTTACCCCTTTTTCGAACCGACTAGACTATCTCCGAAAAAGGTACTCCCTAGAGTCTTCTTTTACGTTTTTTTAGACTCTCTAAACGTGAAAAAACTACCGATCTTACCTTCTCTAGGCTCGTTAAAATTACATTGAAATGGGTTTCATTGTGTCTTTCTTAATCACATTTGCATCTCTACATATTGCACGCCCTGTACCATTACATCCCATGTGCATACACTTGTTGCACCACTTTAGCTTGCGTACATACACATGTTGGACCATTATAGCCTGCGTATGCTTGCAAAAGTTGCAAAAAATAAAAGGTTGCAAGGAATTCGTTGCAATTCACGGGCTATTGGAGGTTTCCCAACTAATCCACCTGTTATAGCCCATCACCCAACTGAATAACCATCATTTTGGCATATAAAAGGAGGTTTTGGAGTCTCATTTCCAGTCTAAGCATAAGAACAGTGACACTCTACCCGATTTCACTTGCCCTCCTTGCCCAAGATATTTCTACCTTTTGTGAGATATTGCCTCAACATACCCTCATCAACCCCTTCTTCCTCCATTCAACCCATTCCCTTTCCATTGAGGTGATCAGAAGGTTGAGAGAAGAATTTCATTCAAGGTGCACTTGGAGCATGGTAAAGAGGAGCCCGGACCAGGTTCGTGGAACGATGGCCGACTCAGATTGTAAGGTATAATATTTGTATTATGAATAAAAGAATCACATTTTCTTGTCCCAAATGATGGTGTTATGAGTGTTATCACTGAAATTTCGTCTACACAGGGCGACAAGAACTCCGCATCATCAACATGGCAATGAAGTCATTCATGGCACAGAATGAAGTTTACAGCATTCCAGAAGGGTCAAAAACTATACAAAAATTGAAAGACACTTCAT
>ML788135.1:801701-816408 GCA_009831015.1 Picea engelmannii | reverse complement strand
CACATTGTCTTTTCCTTTCTTGTAAATGATCTCATAATCATATCCAAAGAGTTTAGTCACCCATTTTTGTTGTTCTGGGGAGGAAATGCGTTGTTCCAGAAAATACTTGAGGATTTGATGGTCTGTCTTAATTTGGAAACATTGCCCCAATAGATAAGGATACCATAGATCCAAGGCATGCAGAATAGCTAACATTTAATTTTCATAGATGGATTTGCCTAGATTTCTTTCAGATAGTTGCTTGCTAGTAAAGGCCAAAGGTCGACCCTCTTGCATAAGGACAACACTAATTCCTTTCCCTGAGACATCACATTCCAACACAAAGGTCTTTGTGAAATCGGGAAGGGCGAGGAATGGAGTGGTGCACATGGCCATCTTCAAGGTTTGAAAAGCTTGAGCAGCAGCTGGAGTCCAAGTGAAAGAGTTCATTTTTAGGAGAGCAGTGAGAGTTGTTGCAATATTCCCATAATTCTTAACAAAATTGCGATAATACCCTGTTAAGCCTAGAAATCCACGCAAGCTCTTAAGAGTATTTGGGTGAGGCCAGTCTTGCATAGCTTCAATATTTTTAGGGTCCACCCTGACACCATCTTTGCCAACTAGATGACCCAAGTATTCTACTTTTGAAGCGCCAAAAGCACATTTAGACTGTTTCAGGAAAGGTTGGTGCTGAGAGAGTAGATGGAGAACTCGATCCACATGAGAAAGATGGTATGTCCAGGTTTTTCTATAGATGAGGATATCATCAAAGAAAACTAAGACAAAATGGAGGAGAAAAGGACGAAAGACATGATTCATGAGGATTTGGAAGGTGGAGGGGGCATTACACAAGCCAAAGGGCATGACCAAAAACTCATAGTGGCCCTCATGAGTTCTAAAGGTAGTCTTGGGAATGTCTGCCTCTTTCATATGTATCTGATGGTAGCTCGAACGAAGATCCAGTTTAGTGAAGAATTGAGCGCCACTCAATTCATCCAGGAGGTCATCAATGACAGGAATGGGGAATTTTTCTTTGATGGTAAGTTTGTTGAGGGCACGAAAGTCAGGACACATTCTCCAAGAACCTTCTTTCTTCAGGACCATGACCACAGGAGATGAGTAAGGGCTCGTACTAGGGCAGATAATGCCTGCATTAAGGAGTTCCTGGACCATTTTCTCAATTTCATTTTTTTGGGAAAAGGGGTGACAATACAGACGGATATTGGGAGGAAGGCTTCCGGGTACAAGGGGAATGGAATGATCATGAACACCACGAGAAGGAGGGAGTCCTTGGGGAGTCGAAAAGACCAATTGATGTTTAGAAAGGATGGCTTGGAGGTCTTGCGGTACCAAGGGTGTCTCTATTGCTTGTATGGCATGGAGTTGGGTGATAACACCAAAATGACTCTTTTTGAGCATATTTTCCATGTGATGGGAACTAATGATCTCAAGTGAACTGACAGTGATGCCTTGGAACTTATATTGGTGTCCCTCCTGGTCGAATTGCATGGTTAAGTCTTTAAAATCCATGAGAATGGGACCCAAAGTCCTTAGCCAGTCTGCACCCAACACAATGTCACAACCTCCCATGTTGATCGCAAACATATGGGATTTTAGGTGGTAGTCACCAATTTGGAGACGCAAATTTTCACAACGCCATCCAAATTTCATGGAACCACCATTGGCAATCATGATTTGGAAATTATTGACGGCATGGATGTAGCAATGAGTTTCTTGGGCAATGCGGCGATGAATATAATTATGGGTGTTGCCACTATCAACTAGAATGATGACCTTCTTATGCTTGATGTAACCGATTAGCTTGAGGGTTTGGGGAGCGGAGAAGCTAGTGAGAGCATTGAGGGAAATGACTGGTTCTACTTCGGGAGGGTTTATGTCAGTGGATTTAGGTGACTCAGACACAAAGGGAGTTTCTTCATCTTCTTCCGAAATCTTCTCAGAGATGGCCACAAAAAGCTTTTTTTCTTTACACTTGTGGCCTGGGAAATATTTTTCATCATAGTTATAACAAAGGCCTTTGAGTTGGCATTCATCCATTTCAACCCTGGTCAATTTTTAGATCTTTAGTGGAGCAGAGGGAGTAGTGGGATTTCCTAGTTTAGGACAAGGGATAAAGGAGGGTTTGCGGTTTTGAGAAGATACAACATGTTGTGCTTCTTTATCTCTTTTGGTAGCCTCCACCCAACTCTAAGGCCGAGCCATGAGGACATGGGCCCAAATATCATCCTTGAGGCCACTGATAAAACACTCTCAGAAAAAGGCATCAGACATGCCCTCTATTATAAAAGCCAGGCACTTAAAGGAAGCTATAAAGTCTTCCACTGTTCCTAATTGTTTCATCTTTGTCAAACGACCCAAATGGTTGGTGCCAGTGTCAAAGCGTTCATAAAGCTCTGCCACAAAGTGTCTCCAAGCAATATACCCTTGACGAGAAGTTTTTCTCCATTTCCACCATTGCCAACGTTCTTGATCTAGATGGAGAACACCATACTGGAGTTTGGCCAAGTCATCTGTAATGCCGTATAAAGAGAAGTAATGTTCCATTTGGGTTACCCAACTAGTGGGATCCAAGCCATCAAATTTGGTCACATCCACCTATGGAAGGCGTAGGTCACATTGAAAGTGATGGTTCTGCAAGGTATGGGAATGAGAGGAATTATCACCTTTAGTATGTGGAGGTGAGGAAGAGGAAGGGTTATCTGTAGGGATATGCAGTTTGGTGAAGAGTGTTGAAAAGAATGATTCAAGCTGGGTGGTGAGATCTTGTTTGATTTCCCCCATTGAGGACTGCATGGTTGTATTAATGGTGGTAACATTGGCACTGAGTTGTTTCACTTCTTGTTGGGTCTCTTTAACACAATTAAAAAAAAAAAGACTTTTATTTCAGTTTGGTAAAGTAGTTAGAGTTGGTTATTTTCAAAAAGGAAAAAGAGTATTTCTTTCAATTTCTTCTTGATTTCTTGAAACATAAGTAGCTTTTAGTCAAGCAAAAGTAGGTATTAGGTTTTCTTTGCAAGATCTTGAAAAGTTAGTTAAGAAAAGTTGAGTTAGAAAGAGTTAGTTGTAAAGCTTTGTTTTTTTTATTTGAAGTAATTTTGCTTTCAAGTGCTTTAATTTTCTCCTCTTTTTCGTCTCTTTACAACACCATTGGTTTTACCACCATACCCTGTGAGTAAATCAAACCTTTAAAAAGAACCCTTAATCTAAAATACACTAGACTTTTTGTTTGTAGGGTCAACCAACTAGTTTAGGGTTAGGGCCTTGAATTAGCTTGCAAAGGAAACTCTTCAAGGTTGTTAAATTAAAAATTAGAGTTTGAGTTAGGGAGTGTTTAAGTTCAATGTCGTAAAATTTATCTGGGACCCCCCTCTAACATAGGGGATAAACATGAGGTCACATGAGGAAAGGCAGTGGAGATAACCCCTCCAAAGCCAGAATGAACATAGTGGGGAACACATACTGAGGATCTGTCTTGGGAGTACTACCAACTGCATTTTCCTATAGAGCTTCGTGGACCTCAAATCCATTCAAGATCCTCTATTTTCTTCCGGGCCATTTTCTCTCAATACCCTTGATAGGTTTCAGACTTGTTATCCTTCTCATTGCAATACGCCCAATTTTCGACTGTACCCGCCTAGTGACTGACTGCGAGCTAGAAACTTAGTTGCCCATATTCTAGAGACTTACATGGGTGACTGCAGGGGTATACCACAGTAATTGGGGAAAATGTTGGATCATGCTTCACAGAGTATACCCAGAGGGTGATTTCATGTTCGAGTTGCACTTACACCGGTTAGTTTCTCTAGTGTTAATTGGCATAACTGTGCTTCCTACTAAATAGTCGACTGCTTGATTTGTCTATAGGAATTTTTTAGTGTTTTTTTGGTGTTTAAACGCTAGTTAAGACTTATTGCGTCAGTTGATCATTTCACAAGGTGGAAGATTAATAACTCCGTCAGTCACAAAGGCTTTATGGCCTGTCATTGGTTCCATTGGAGCCACCTCTGCCTCCGTTATAGTAAATACTTGACCAACACAGGTCGTTCGAAGCAACCGAGCTGTGGAAAAATGTGTCTGAGCCTACTCCGCGAGGAGACTATTCGACTTCAAATGAACCTACCATTTTTTACCTTGAGGCAGAGGCTCTCAGGCCAGCCAAACCTTCGATTAATGACTTGTCGGTGCCGATCTTGATACATGTTGTCCCTTCCGAGGTGAATCCTTTTGAGTGCCAGTTAGTTTTACAAGTGGCAATTGAAGAAAACGCTACTACTTCGTCCGAAAGTCCTCATACTCCGGTTACGGCTACTACTGCAGGGGGAATCCTACCTCCTCTCCCACCTTTTCCAGTCCGAACCATAGTGGTCTCAACTCCCTCTACTTTGGGTAGTGATATGATACCGTCATTGACGATGACCACCGCTCTGTTTACTCAGAGTGTGACGGACCCTCCATTCTCATATGGGATGCCCGGATTTGATTCAAACTCGGTTATTACCTACTCCACCTTACATACCATGGGTCTGGGGGCAGAGAGCTCAAACGATCTCATGCAAGCATCAACTGAGGGCACGTATGTCCCCTTTAATGCCATCCCTTACGGTGGGGGTCATATACCTCCTTCATCCCCTTTGCTAGGTGGTGCTTTCCAGCAACCAATCAAGTCGAATGCTAATTATAGCTTGTTTGGAGCAAGCAATTTAGGACCTTCATCTTACACAACGTAGGTGGGATCTATGTCATTCTCTTTGTTTGGCGGGTTTGGGAACAACACTTTTTCTTCGACTGTTGTCTCGGCTAGGGGAAACCCTGGTTTTGGGAAATAGAACCTCGTGCAAGGTACTATTCCTTCACAGGGAGCGACGACTGGAGTTTTCTCCACTCAAGGTATTTGGATTCTGGAATCCTTGGCAGGGATTAGTTCCCTTGCAAGGGATGTTGGTCGAGGGAAACCTTTTCCATTCTCAATGGAACCCGAGGCAGGGATCCATACCCATGTCCGTCGGATTGGCTGGGGGAATCCCCTTCCAAAATCCTTGGAACACAACGCAGGGAGAAATCCCCACGTAACCTATGTCGTCCAATTATGGGAATCAACCGATGATACCCCAATAGATGCAATTTTCATACACTAGTCAATACCACAGTTTCTACTAGAACCATGGCCAACAATCCAAATTTTCCTAGCAACCTGGTGCCAATCAAATTCCAGGACCCTATTTTCTTGTACATAGTACTCAACCTAAACTACCATTTCTGGAAATACTACATCGAATAGACTTTTTGAGATTATTAGATGAACCAATTTGTCACAATCCGCATTGGCCCCCCATGCTGACTAAGTTTCCCTCAGATATTTTGAAATTTGAAGGCAAGCCTAGCGAAGATTCAGGTGATCACGTGACAACTTTTCATTTATGGTGCTCATCAAACTCACTAAGGGACGACTCCGTCCAGTTGCGCCTCTTTCAATGCACTCTTATAGGGGGTGTCACGTAATGGTATATTGAGCTCGATCGCTCAAGGTACTATTACTTCAATGACTTGGTGATGGTCTTATTGAACAATTTCCATTTACTTGTGAGATACGATGCCAGCACTAAATTGATGGCCAACTTTGAGAAAACCGAGGCCGACCATATCTCCAATCATATCCGAGAATGGCGGTGTCGAAAGAGATTGAATAAGGTCCAAGTCCCTCTGAATTTATTGCTGGAGTGGTTCCTGAAGTCTTTGGTGTCATGTATATCCAAGGACATAACGACTTTTGGAGTGTTTTTCAGAGGAGGAGGCGATAATGAGAGTGCAACAACTTGAATTGATGTACTCTCAATATGGCTTGCTCTATGAGATTTTGTGAGATGCTTCGTGGTCTATTCTCGATAATGCCAAGAAAAAGTATGGACCCCTTGCTGATGGTATTATGGCTCAGCACAAGGAAATTCCATTTACCTATTGTCAAATGAATTGCAACAATTGTCGATACAATAGACTGTGGCCAGCCAGACCTCGAGTTCAGTTGTTCCTCCTACCCAAGCGTCAGATGTACACAGTGTGTAGTCAATGAACCCTAAGGTCAACCAATAGCCTTAGGCAAAGAAGAAACTATGGAACAAGAAGAGTAAAAGGGAAAAATGAATACCAACAATGCTGGCGGGAGAAAAATGGAGAAGAGGAATTCAAAGTATCTGTGTAATCTTTGCATGGAATACCACCTGACTCATATGTGCCCTTGACTTGCAGAAGCTTAGAAGTTATTGGAACAACAACAACCTGCTATGCTGACAAACCCATTTCCGCATGGGAAAAACATGGCTCAAGCTTCAACATCCTTGAGCCTAGAAGGGGGCACTTAGGGACCCCCCCCCGACTACCAGTAATAACCCAACCGTGAATATTTACATGATGAATGTCGAGGCTAATATAGCGACCAGAGCTCGAGATTACAGTATGTCAAAATCTGTCGAAAAGGGAAAAGAAGCCACGAACCCACTGACTCCTCTTCAGATTGAGAATACGGTGGGAGAGACAATTAATCGCACTCCAAAAGGTGTGTTTAAAAAGGATTCTCATAATCCAAATGCGAGGGTTGCCTAGAACTACTCCGTTGTGGAATATTTGGCACAAAACCCTTGTGCGATGTCTGCTTTGGAAGTCCTCCAGAGTTTCCCTTTGCAAAGAAAATATATGTTATCCACCTTGGGATCGACGGAGATTTGTAACCCAGGAGCGATTGTTTTTTATACAACCGACTTGAAACCCCATCTTCCTTACCACGTTACATTTCAGATAGTAGTGGATTATACCATGAAATATTTTACTCGGAATATTTTTTATACAGTGGTTGATAAAGTTTCCTTGACTTGTGTGATTTTGTTGGCATGTTGGAAGGCCATTAGGAAACCCGATTTGTCTTCATCACCTACGTTGCTTATGAAATTTTACGTTCGGTCGTTCAGACCACGTGGAATCATTCCTTCTTTCCCCATGTAGTTGGGAGGAAAAACAGTGTGTGTCGAAGTTTAAGTGGTCAATACACCTCTCGACTACAACTTGTTGTTAGGATGGAGTTGGACGTATGCGATGCATGTAGTGGTTTCTACGGTGTTTTGGGTCTTGTGTTTTCTGCACGAGGGTTGGATTTTGACCATTGATTAGTTGTCGTTCTCTCGTCATGACCCTTCATCGGGTACTTCCACAGTCCTGATGATTGATAATCTGCAACCAGACATTGTCAACTTAGGTGCTGGTTTGTTTCCATCATTGATGGTAAATTTTGATTAATAGCCTTTTGGTGATGTCAAGCTTATATCGATTGTTCCCAACCAACCTAGGGCTACAATATTTCAAGTATTGTCATTTTGAATGACTTACTTTAACAATATATGGAATCTACCTTCCTAATCGGCTTCGATGGAAGGGACGGGGCATCATGGCATGGCCATGCCCTTGTCCGCGACTAAGGTTGCATACAGAAGTTTCCAGCAAACTTCAGCCAACCTCGATCTGACTCCCCCACAAAAGTTAGATGCAGTCCTTTAGCCTATTTGGGCTCAAGATTCTCTTCCCACTGAATATCCTTTAGACCTAGTCTTTCTCTCTGAATATGTGATTCTCGAGGCATTGACTGGTTGAGACATACCCTGGGATGATCTTCATCATAGATATTACTTCCTTCCTGAGTTAAGGAGAATAGAGGCGGGATAATTTGTTTCAACCGTGAATGGAGATAGTGCTTGTCCTATCAATCCTCTAGATACACACACAATTTATGTCAAGGGTAATATGACGAGTATCTCTACAAAGATTCCAATAGATATCTCCAAAACCCCTAGCATTGTTGAGAATGTTTTTGTCAAAGCATACTACTCCCTCAAAGAGATTCGAACTTATACTGAGTTATTTAAGGAATTTCACGACATTTTTTCCTCGTCCTACAAGGAAATACCAGGCATTGACCCAAGAATTTTTGAGAATGAAATAACGACTTATCTTGATGCCAAGTCGGTCCGACGGAAATAGAAAAACTACTCAAAGTCAATTTTATCTACCCCATGCAGTTGTTAGAATGGGTGTCAAACCCAGTTCTGGTTAATAAGAAACACGGTATGATTCACGTGTGTATGGACTTCCGTGATTTGAACAAGGTATGTCCAAAATTTAATTTTCCCACCCCATTCATCGATCAGATTGTCGATGAATGCGTTGGATGTGAGGTCTTTTCATTCATGGATGGTTTCTTGGGATATAACCAGATTCAAATCAAACCTGAAGACTAGCATAAAACATCTTTTATTTTTCCTTGGGGCACGTTTACGTATTGTAAGATGCCTTTTGGCCTGAAGAATGTTGGAGCCACTTTTCAGCAGGCCATGTCGTTTGATTTTCACGACCTTAAACATATAGTTGAGGTGTATCTTAATGATATAGCATCACACTCTTGCAAGAGATATGATCATCCCGCTCATCTTCGACTAATCTTTGAGTGACGTCGCTACTATTGGATTCGCTTGAATCCCAATAAGTGCAGTTTTTTCTTGACGCCAGTTCGTCTCCAAGGTTTTATTGTTTCGACAATAGGGATCATGGTTGATCCTCTCAAGGTTGAGGTGATAGTTCAGTTGCCTCCCTCATGCAGGATACCCTAGCTTCAAAGCTTATAGGGGAAAGCGAATTTTCTTTGATGTTTTGTTGCGAATTACACCAAGATCACTAAAGGGTTTATGTGTCTCTTGAAAAATGGAGTCCCATCCTGTTGGGATGAAGCCGCTCAATGCTCCTTTGAAGTGTTGAAATGCTCCCTTATGTCTACCCCTCTACTCCGGCCTCTCGATTATAACAGATATTTCTTGTTGTATTTGGATGTTGCAGAAATGACCATCAGCATGGTACTGGTTAAACAAAATTATCTGCTCGAAGAGCATGTTATATATTACCTTAGATGAGGCTTGGTTGGGCCGGAACTCAACTATCCTCACGTTGAGAAGCTTGTTTTGGAAGTAGTGCATGCTATCCAAGGGTTCCATCACTACATTTTACTTCGCAGGACCACCATCATTGTCGGTGTGAACCCTTTCCAATATGTGTTAACATGACGAGTCATTGGCGGAAAAATCAGTGTATGGATTGTAATCCTCCAGGAATTTGACTTGGATTTTGTTTTTGCGAAATCCCAAAATTCGTTGGTCTTTGTCGAACTTATTTCAGAACTTTCGGTCGAGTCTAGTGATAGCATGCCCGAAGAATCACCTATAAAAGGACATATTTTTCTAATTTCATCTTCGAACCCCTGGTATGGATATATACTAGTCTATCTCCAGACTTTGAAGTGCCCCGATTTTGCTTCCTGTGATGAACGTCAACGAATTCGCCATAGGGAACAAAACTATATTATACTCAATGACACTTTGTATCATCGAGGTGTAGATTTCATTATTCGTTGTTGCCTTATCCATGAAAATGTAGAGCTCGATTTGAACAACTGTCACACTAGAGAATGTGGCGGTCATTTGTATGGGTTGGAAACAACCCAAAAGATTCTAAGTGCTAGTTACTTCTGGCCCTCGTTAATCAAGGATTTCATTGAGGTGGTCAAGAAATGCCACCCGTGTCATATTTTCTCTCGGAAGATGAGGGCACATCTTGCTCCCATGTTTCCTGTCATTGTTGTTGGTCCTTTCACCAAGTGTTGGATTGATTTTACTACATGTCACTCGACCTCAACCAGGGGGCATCATTACATCATTGTAGCAGTAGACTACTTCAAAAGGTGGGTCGAGGCTATGCCAATGTTTAACAATGATGGTGAAACAATGACTCTTTTCATTTTTAATCAGATAGTAGCAAGTTTCGGCGTCCCAAAGGAGTTTGTCACTAACCATGGTAGTCATTTCCAAAACAAAATGATGACCGAGTTAATGTCAAAGCTCTGGTTGAGGAAAGAACATTCATCACCTTATTACCTGCAAGCAAATGGTCAGGTTGAAGATGTGAATAAGTCTCTCAAGAATATTCTTCAGCGGACGATCAATTTTGCCAAGTCAAATTGGAATTTGATGTTGTACTCAACATTGTGGGCCTACCGAATGTCTGTGAAGACTACCACTGGTTTCTCACCTTTCAACTCGTTTATGGGATGGAAGCAGTCTTACCTATTGAGTGTCAGATCCCTTCTTTAAAGTTGGCATTGGAGTTATTTTTGGACACTTCACCACTTGAGGAACACCTATTATATCTCAAGAAGCTTGATGATCAACGTTGTGATGCAGCCTCAGCCAATGAGGCTCATAAGAAATGAGTCAAGTGTCAGTACGATCAGTCCATTTGTCCTCAGATTTTCTCCAAAGGCGATCTTGTCTTGGTCTATGATCAAGACAAACATCCCCTAGGGAAGGCAAGTTCAAACCCATGTGGTTCGGATATTTCATTATGAAAGAGGTCTTGAAGAAGGGCGCTTACCGTCTGGTTGATTTTGAAGGAAATGCCTTGGTGGATCCTAGAAATGGGCTCTACCTCAAGAAGTATTACTCTTAGGTTGGTCACCTGGGTGACTTCTTGTACATATGTATAGTTTCTTATATAGTTTTTGTCTTGTTTATTTTGTGGACATGTAGTTATTTATATCTTATTTTTCACTGTGGCAGATGTCAAGTGAATCAGAGGTGTTCTTTAGGTTTGCAAATGGCGATATTCGACACACTCAAAGGCTTGCTTCCACAACTTGGGTGATTTTCACACCTGGAGGCCAGTTGCTATCTTCCGGAGGTATTTGTCTAGGTGACGCTACAAACAATGTCGTCGAGTATAGTGCAATGATAGAGTTTCTTTGTGACACTTTGTCACATGGCATTTCACACCTTTGGGTCTACCTAGATGCTCAGCTAGTTGTGTCCTAATTAAATGGAGTTTACCGCATTTATGATCCCACTTTGGACTGATGTTTCCTTAGGGTACGTCTCTTAGAACGTTATTTTGATTACATTATGTACATCCATCTTCCTAGGAGATTTAATCATATGATAGATACTATAGCTAATCAAATATTAGATTGGCATGTTGCACACACATAGAAACAGAAGCACACACATACACATGTACATACATTTGTAAAATATGTGATCCATAAGACAAATAAGAAGTAAATATATATATATATATATATATATATATATATATATATATATATATATATATATATATATATATATATATATATATCAAAACGTCTCACGAGTACATAGGTGGGCACGAACGCCTCAAAAATAATGTTCAATATACATTGTTGGGCTTATGCCCTCAAAACTACATGTACAAAAGGTACCCACGGCACATCAAAAGTCTATCCTATCTAAGCACGGGGCCTATTGGCCCTACCATAATGAACGATGGCGTTGGATAAACACCAGAAAAGCTAGACCCACATCTGTTGCACCCCCACTACATGAGGTTCCATGGAAGGCGGAAGATCCTCAATGTTGTCCATGGGTATTGTGTGAGTGAGCGTAGTGAGGTTGCGCTCCACTCGTCTGAAAACCCTCTCATCCTCTTCGGTTGGAGGTCCCTCTACAACTGTTGGTCCACCGGCTGTTGTTGGTCTAGCCTCTAGCCGAGGACATCGTCAAGTCCTCACGAAGTATGTTGGGGTCACTGGTCCCACATATGTACATAGCATATACACAAGATTCAGTACTTTATACACATATAAAAATGATATATACAAAAACAATTAAAAATTAAAAAACATTAAAAAACAAGTTACCTATCTCTCCTCGCTCCTCTCCAAGAGGCATAGGCATGTCTAGATCCTTGGAAAAGTTGATCCTGGCATAGGGGTAGTCCTTAATCATCGGAATCTGTCGTGCCCACCAGTCAAAAAACATGTCATCGAAGGCCACTATGGTCCTCCCTCCCCCCTATTGTGGCAACAATGTGTCCTATCTGCATACCGTTGGGAAGGAGGCCACATGCCCACGTACCATCTCTCTAGGACTGAGACTGGGTACCCTCTTGAATAAGAAAGAGCATAAAATAGTGCCAAACTCAAAGTTTTTGTTTCTACGTTGTCGACACTCTATTAGTTGTCTCTTCATGCACATAAGCATGGTCTTTCTCCAGTCAAAAATGTGTGCCTCCTGACACTGAATGGCACAGTGCATGTGTGCCCAGGAGGCCTAGTGTAGGATCGCGGATCCAGTAATCCACCCAATCAGTAACAAGATCACCCAAAGAGTCAAGCTAGTGATATTATGAATAGGAACCTAAGAACGTACCTTCTCAGTGCCAGCCTCAAAATACATCTGGATGTAGTCCTCGATGTTGAAAGGCCCAGGGAGAAAGGTTCACAGAAATACTGGTTCCTCTCTCCTCAAGAGACCAGTCAGGATGTAGATATCCTCAGTCATCGGAGTCAATGATTGTCCCTCTAACATGAATTCCTCTGCATCTGGGTGCTAGTAATCAACAAGAGCATTAAGTAACTTGGGTTGTGCCCTCATAAAACGACACTGAAAGAACTTCCATAGCCCACATTGTTTACGTGCGGTGATGGCTACAGGGTCTTATTCGACCAAAATATCTATGTCCTCATGCTCCATCTCGCTCCATTGGACATACATCCTGTTCCATGGAAAAATTGGAGGAAGTTATCTCTTGCCTTTTAATTTTTTCTAAGCTTGCATATGTGTACACGGCATCACCAGATTGCAAGGTGTTGAAGCGAGCTTCCAAGTCTTGGCTATGAGTATGGGCCATGAGGATGGGGAAACTGAAAAGGGGCGGGCGGGGTAAAAAAAATTTCAGAAAAATGATATGGATGAATGTGATAAGGGCGAAGAGATGAATCCAATGGAATAGATCTCAAATAATGGTGAAAAAATTTCCAGACTTTTTTTTTTTTTACGGAGTTATACTCTGGTCTAAAGAATACTGCAGAGAGGAAATGCCCAAATGCTTAACCAGAAAGAAATGTGTATTTACTTGGCAACCCGAAAATAGTTGTGCGACAATAGATCTTGTCTGTTATAATTTGTTTATGTTTATGTCCCCAATGGTTAGGTATTCAAGGGTTCTACAGACAAGGGTTTGCCCTGTGCTATAGCTCTATGATATACGTGCGAAGTCCAACAGTAGTACTCGGCCCAATATCTCAGAGCACTAACTAAGGAGGATAGATCATACCCTTAGTCGTACTACCCGACTACCCAGGTACTAAAGAGTATCTTCCCGAGTGTTGTTCTCGGTGACACTATAGCAGTTAGGCAGCCGATCAGTTTATCTAAAGAGGGCTTCAGGTAATCTAGGTTGATCCGTACACAGGTGATGTTTGATGCCCTACCACTCGAAGGGGTACCAACAGGGGTTACAAGGGTGGCCAACAGATGTGTGCTTAAGTACCACTTATATTTCCTATGTGTATGAATCTCTCAACCACGGGTTTATGCACGTAACGACAGATCTCTATGGCTTAAAGATGCCATAATACATCTCTACCTTGAAAAAAAAAATTAACCCACACTTTCTGCCGAGGAAAGTGCTCTGATACCACTTGTAATATACCAGATATAAATTGTATGCAGAACAGAAATAAAATGCTAGTAATGGTAGAATAACCGCAATATAACCAGAACATTCACCACAATAATATTGAAATGATATAAGAATAACAACAGAAATAACACTTTGAATCTAAAAGCAATGTTCACGGGCCTCTTCGAGGGGGCAACCTCTAGTTGAGGAGAGCTCTATTACAATAATATCCAAGCTAGGGTTCTCATACCCTCGACTCCTATTTATACTAAAAAGAAGCATATAGAGGAAGATCCTTCTAGAAGCGAAAGCTTCTATTAGGTCTTCTTACATCTGCCTTATTATATTTTATTGAAAGGCCTTATTAATATTGACCTTTATTACATCCGAATATATTGTTCTACCTATGTGTGGGTTAGGACCCTAACAAATATCAACATTACCAATTAATAAGATGGAATAATCAACAATATTCATGGAATACCTCATCAAAGAGAAATTATGTGATAGGATGTTCTCAAAGACCAAGAACTAAAACAAATTGGAGAACCTACAAAAATGGATGGAATCAAAGGATTAAAGGAAGTTATCAAGGTTTGACTCCTAAAAGAGTTCAATATGGATGGATATATACTCATCAATGGTAGCAAGAGATAGGAATATAAGGAAATAGTATTACTTTGTTTCATCACATGTAAAACCCTTAGTCACAAATCTTCTTGAAGGGAGGGGGTGCGGGGTACTATATTATGGCTCTATTATTACTTTAGGAGTTGTGATTCATGTTCACATTTGGTGTACATTGTGTTTACCTTGGTCTATTATGATTTTTTATGAATATTTGATACATAACACGTATCTACATTAACACCTCCAACAATTACTATTGTTTGATCTTCATAAAAAGACAATAACGACATTGATATTGTTATGAAGTTGGAGAAAATTTAATTTCTAATAATCTATTGACGACTCCAAATGGCCGATCAAGCAGATGAGGGAAAATGTTCAATGGCAAGTCCCAATCATACCTACTCTCATTTGGTGTAGTGTTTCCCATGAGTATATAGGCCTCTTTGCCACTCAGAATTAAAATAAGAAAAAGGGGAAAGACAATGGAGTTCCCCCCAAAAATTCCCAAATAATTCTAAGGCTAATATAATTAAAATAAAACTAATCTAAT
>ML788135.1:786654-798340 GCA_009831015.1 Picea engelmannii | reverse complement strand
AGGGGGTTATAAGCCCTTACTTTTAATTTTAATATATGTTCTTTACTAGTAGTCCTTTCCTTACATCTCAAGCGAGTACCAGATATTCCCCAACATAGCCATGATTCAAAATTGAAGGGGCGATCTCTATCTGTTTGTAAAATGTGAGTAGCTGCAACATTCCCATTAATACAAGGTCTTCCATTTCTCTTGGAGAATGGATGAAGAAGTCATGGGTTCCCATTATCGGGTATACTCCAGAATTCTCCTTACTTCCCTGCGGTTGGTTCGGCTTGATTTTTAAGAGCTTGGAGGATGCAGAACTCATTAGAGGTGGTTTTTGGGAATACGAAGGGGGTAGCCTAATGTTGAAGTGATGGAGGACGGGGTTTGATCCTTTTAAGGATTACTTTAGCTATAGATATGTTTGGGTACTCTTACCAGGGCTCTCGCTTAACCTTTGGAATAAAACTAATTTGTCGGCAATAGGAAATCTCTTAGGGAGATTCCTGAAGCTGGATGAAGTGGGTTTACGGTCGGAAGACAAGCGCATGGCTCGCATTCTAGTAGAACTGAACCTGCATGCAGGACTTATGGACTGTATTGATATTGAGTGGCGTGGCCAGGTAGTTATACAAAAGTTGGACTATCAAGGACTACCTTTCTGATGCCTTAACTATAGAAGGAAGGGACACCTACGTAAAGATTGTACTCTCGAGGTTGGAGCTACATCGTTTAACGACCTCTCAGATACAGAAACTTCAAATTACTATATGCATGAGGATATACATGATGTGCAGGGTGATGGGGTGACCAGTAGCTTGGACGTTGATACAAACTTGGACACAAACTCCTTTCTAGGTAAGTTACAAACTTATTGTCCTAAATTTTTTATGAAACTTTCTTTGTGGGAATGGGATTTCTTGGTTACTTCTTTTTCAAATGCCTTCCCTTTTTTGGAATATGGGGACGGTATTTGTTTGGGGGACCAAACTGGCCTGGACATTTTGGAAGGTCAGGATAACCTGGCTATTCCCTTGCTTACTGAAAATCTACCAAACCCTCTTGGTGAATTATCCACCCTTATCCTTGTTTCCATATCCTCATCTGACTCATTAGCCTCGACACAGCCTATGTCTTCTTTTCCCCTAGGACAAGCTTCTATGTCTCAGACTATGGTCGATAAGACTACCCTACATACTACACCCTTATTCTCCTATTGGGGTTTAGAAGCACAAGTAGATGTCTCTCTTGAAGATAAGGATCTGGGCCAACCACTGGGGGATGGAGGTCAGTGTAACACATTGGGGTGGTCGAGGGGATTGGGGCAATAAATATCCCTGATCAAAATGCGCAGTGCTAGAAAGAAACAGGGTACCTTACCTTTGGTTGTGGAACAACAAACTGGTACTTCAATGGATTTGTGGGAACTTAGAGGCATGAAAGACCTGGCTAGGGATAATTCATGATCCTCCTCTCCCTAAACATTAGAGGGGTGGGAGGCCCCCTTAAGTTGTCTTCTATGCGGAGACTGATTCAAAATTGTAAGATGAGTATTATTTTCCTTCAAGAGACTTTAGTTGTAGAAGATAAGGCAAGGATTTTTATGAACTCCTTGTGTCTGTCATGGATGAATTGTGTTGCTAGTTCTGTTGGGAAGTCAGGAGGAATCTTAGTTGCTTGGGATCCGAATGTGTTTGACCTAAATCCTTTTCTTTGTGCTGGTGGGATTTTATTGACGGGTTCCTTCATCCTGGATAAAAGGAATTTCTCTTTAATTAATGTTTATGGCTCGTGTTCAGAGCGTAGGAAGTTTTGGGAGAGGGTGGATGCATCTGGGCTATTAGCATAGCCTGATTTGATCCTAGCCAGGGATATGAAGTTCTCCTTGGGCCCGACAGAGGTATGGGGGATGATGGCTTTTCCAGATTCCTTAGCAGTCTTTTTCAAAAATCTATTGGCTAAGAATCATTTGGCTGACATAGAGCCTACAGAAGTCAAGCCTACCTGGCACAATGGTCATAGTGGTGTGAAGAGTATTCAAAAAAGATTGGACAAGGTGTGTGTATCCAATTCTCTCCTAGTTGACTCTGTTAGATTTCGTTCCTGGGTAGAATACCCATTTATTTCTGACCACGCTCCAATCTTGTTTCAACTGGATTTTGGATTTAAGTCGGTTGCTTACCCATTCAAATTCAATCTGGATCTGATGAAAGATGTTTCTTTTGGCCTACTGGTATGAGAAGTTTGGAATAATAATGAACATTATGGGTTGGCAGGAGCACAACATAGATTGATATTGAAGTTAAAGTCTCTCAAGCATCGTGTCAAGGATTGGATAAAAAAAAGAAAATTTGATGAGCAACATGCACTTCTTTCTATTGAAGAGGAAATTGTGGAATTTTCCATTCTCAGTAGTGAATAGGACAATACATTTGATCTGGATTCTCGCATTAAAGTTATGGAAATGGAAAGGAATAAATTTTTGTTAGCAGATGAGGAGCATTGGCACCAAAAGAGCAAGGCTACGTGGATTAAGTGCGGTGACAAAAATATGACTTACTTTCACCACTATGCCAACTTTAGGAGAAATAAAAAACATCTATGGGAGATTACAGATGAGATGGATTGGGTTCAGAGGGGGCAGGAGGCTATTAAGAGCGAAGCAGTCAGGCATTTTAGCAACTTTTATAAGGAATCTGATCACGATAACTGTGAAGATCAGATTGCCATTGTTCGCCTATATCCAAGGATCATTGTTGAGGAGGAGGTAAACACTCTTGAGAGCCCATGCTCTACAGAGGAAATCAAAGAAGTTCTTAAGGGATTCACAAATAACAAGAGTCCCAGTCCTGATGGCTAGACGGTTGATTTTTTTCTCAACTATTTCGACTTGGTAGCTAATGATTTGTTGGAGGCTGTGGAGGAGTCCCGTCTGTCAAGAGAAGTAAAGAGAACCTTGAACTCGACTTTCATTGCCTTAATTCCTAAGGTCAATGGTCTAGCCACCTTTGGGGACTTCCACTCGATATAACTTTGTAATTTATGTTACAAAATTATATCAAAAAATATTGCAAAGAGGATAAGGCCTATTCTGTCACGTGCATTATCAGAGGAACAATTTGGATTTTTGAAGGGGAGACAAATTATAGATGCCATCGAGATGGCTCAGGAATGTCTACATAGTATCCGGGAGAAAAAACTACAAGCTTTAATCCTGAAGATAGATTTAAAGAAGGCCTATGACTATGTTAGCTGGGACTACCTTTGACTGGTTCTTTTGCAATGTGGATTTGGGCTACCAACGATAAGATGGATCATGGGATGTGTAAGCTCTGCAACATATGCAATTTTAATTAATGGTGAACCTTCTGATTTTTTCAACAGTGGCAGAGGGCTAAGACAAGGGTGCCCATTGTCTCCCCTGCTCTTCATACTTGTTATGAAAGGTTTGAGTCTGGCATTAAAAGATAGCCAAGCAGAAGGTAATATTACAGGTATAAACGTATCAAGGCTTATTAAAGTCTTCCATCTTCTTTTTGTCGATGATATTCTTATCAGGACAAAAGCCTCTTTACTAGAATCGCTGGAGATAAAAAGAATATTGGATGATTTATGTGGGGAAACGGGTTTGGTGATTAATGTTCAGAAAACTTCTTTCCTTCATTACGGCATTCAACCATCTCTATTGGATATCTATAATCCTTTCTTTCACTTTAAATTTCTTGAATTAGCTTCTGGTTTTAAGTATCTTGGTTACTTTCTATAGATGGACAGGTATAATTCTGATGATTGGAATTGGCTCATAGAGAAATTTGAAAAGCGTATTATCCATTGGTGCAATCGGTGGTTGTCTCTTGGAGGCCGTCTTATTTTAATTAAAGTGGTGTTGGAAAGACAACCAGTCTATTGGCTAGCCTTATCAAACTTACCTACTTTGATTATGAATAATTTACGTCAGTTGATGTTTAACTTCCTGTGGTCTAGATCTAGGAAAAAAAGAAGTATCCATATTTGCAACTGGCAACTTTTAGCTCGGCCAAAACTATATGGAGGGTGGAGCTTGAGGAATCTTCATAGCTTCAGCAAGGCTATGGCAGCCAATACTTTATGGCAAGTGTTAATGAAAGAAGGTTTGTGGCATCGTGTTATATTAGACAAGTATATCAGATCATTTTCAGTTGTGGGATGGCTTAGGATGGTCATGGTTCCTTCGACAAGGAGCTCTTAGGTCTGGAAGTGTTTACTCAAATCGGTGCATATTCTATTGCATTGGATTGCATGGTATCCAGGTTCGGGGGATTCCATTTTGGTTGGTAGGAACTACATATTGGGTATGGGTGTGAAAGCCATCCTATCAGATGATTTAATCCATGTTTTAAATCAAAAAGGAGTGTATTACCTCTTTCAGGCTAGTCGTGATCAGTGACCGGTATAGCAAGAACTAAGTGGAAAACTAGTGATGATTTGGGGTTAGATGGTCGACTAGCATGTGGGTGGACGAGTTTTCGAAATGAACTCATTCAAAATGGGATTCTTCTTTCCAGGCGGCCATATGAACTTAGATGGTCGGAAGGTAACACATCTGGTTTTATCACAGTTAAAAATATATATGAGGCGATTGGAAGAAGAAAGAAGAGCATGGTAGTAAAGGGGTGGCGGAGGAATCTTTGGACATGGAACTGTCCACTGAAACTAAAAATTTTCACTTGGTTGTTGGTGGAGAATAAAATTCTCACATGGGAGAACCTCCAACGTAGTGCTTTCAATGGACCGGGCTGGTGTGTCCTTTGCAATCAGAATTTGGAATCGACTTTACACCTGTTTGTGGAATGTTTTTTTGTGCACACAGTCTGGACAACTTTTCATTCTCTTAGGAACTCATTGGGTTCTTGGGTTGGATCTTCTATCACAGATTGCTTTAACAATTGGTTTTCTGGAAGGGCTCGGCAATCTACCTTACCTATTTTCGTATGCTGGTATATTTGGATGGATCGTAACTTTGTTATTTTTGAAGACAGAAAACCATCGGCTTATAGAGTGGTTACCCAGGTGTCCATAGCGATGGATTCTTATGCTACTCAGGTGAATGCTCCGGTTATATGAGGAACAGAGTTATGAAGGATGAGGTGGATGGTGCTATTGGTTGGTTTGATGGGGTTGTTGAAGCCATTGGATCCAACAGTGGGGCTGGAGGTATAATTAGGACAAGGGACAACCGCATCTTCAAGTGGATCTTAAACTATGGCCTAGGCTCTAATACAAGGGCCGAATTGTTGGGTGATTGGGCCCTTCTGACACTTGCTTCAAGGCTCTTTATTACTGATTTACATGTGAAGGGAGATTCGATGATTGTTATTGATTGGTTGTGTGATAAAGGTCGTCTTCAGGTGATATCCTTGGAATGTTGGAAGGACAGGCTGGCTAATCTTATTAAAAAATTTCAGCATATCTCTTTTGATCATGTCTACAGGGAAGACAACTCGGAAGCGGACAACCTTTCAAAGAAAGCACTGCACAAGCAACCTGGGAAAATTTTCTATTTTCAGTGTGTTGAGGAACATGAGGGTCCTCCTTTGTCAATAGATCTCTTCTAGGCTATGGGTGGCTTTTGTTTCGCTGTGGGGTGTGGGGATTTTTCAATGTCATTTATCTATGTAATGTAGTTTGTTATGGAACTGCCTCCTTTTGAAGTTTTTGAGAGAGCCTTTAGCTAGTCAGTTAATATATTTTGTGGGATGGAGAGATAGTTTGGATATTAGATATCCAATAGATATACCTTTTGGACATGGTGGTGATGGTTCTATGTAACGAAATAGTTTATATTTTAAATAATATAAAGTGAAATTTTATGTAAAAGAAAAAAAGAAAACAAAGAAAATGTGTAAGTAATGGTATCAATACACGGATTCATTGTATATAGTTACTTAGACTCATAAAGGGTCAAATAATATTGGAGAGTGATTTATCTTTACAAGTTTGTTTGCAACATACTGAATATATTGAATGTACGACAACTTATTTAGAATTAAATGTCCACAATCTATTAATGAATTCTAAAGGTATATTGTTATCCGTAGCTCGTGCTTACAATAGTGACAATTGATGACTATATATTATATTCTACACATCAAAGAAAAGTGAGTTGGAATCAGTGATTTCGATAATAGTGTGTACTAAATAATCATGAACACAACCTAGCAATAATTGTAATTTAAATATTCTTTGGGATATATTTTTTGGAAAAATAATATTAAGATTATCGGTAATTAATTGTAATTTAATTTTAAATTTTAATTTAATAATACTAATGACTGTAATGTAACTATTTTTTTTTAACTTTTTTTCCAGTGAAAAATTTTCTCAATTTTATAAATAGTATAAAATCTTTTACAAAGACGCATCAGCAGTGAATGCCAGAAACAGTCTCACCATTCAGCCGGTTCTATCTTTAGTCACAGCTAAAACTGTATCAAAGGATTAAATCCACCGATTTATATCGAACTCACCTCCCAATCACTCAGCCATTCCACAAATACAAAGCAGAAGCATACCGCTTTCACACAACAGCGAATGATATAGTAAAATCCCGGACAGTGAAACATCAAAACAAAAATACAGTCATCTCTGCATCGGGAAGTCGGCTCCACAGGTTTGAATTAAATTCACACCTGTTCCATGAGAAGTAAAGAGAGCAGTGAACAATCCAAAACCAGGACTGTTGACCACTATCAGAAAATGTTTATAATAGACATGTTTTTAACTTGTGATTAATGTTGTCTAAGAAAAGTGAGTTGGAATCAGTAATTTCGATAATAGTGTGTACTAAATAATCATGAACACAACGTAGGAATAATTGTAATTTAAATATTCTTTGGCACATCGAAGAAAAGTGAGTTGGAATCAGTAATTTCGATAATAGTGTGTACTAAATAATCATGAACACAACCTAGCAATAATTGTAATTTAAATATTCTTTGAGATATATTTTTTGGAAAAATAATATTAAGATTATCATTAATTGTAATTTAAAATTTAAAATTAATTTTAATAATACTAATCACTGTAATGTAACTATTTTTTTAAAATTTGTGGTTAATGTTGTTTAAGAACATTCCATTAGGATGATATTTACTCTTATTCTTTTTCGTGAATCTTTCTTTTTTATGCAGAAAATGGTCACAATTGTTTGTTTTATAATGGTTTTATTTATCAAAATGTAAAGTGTAGTTTAAAGAAATCAATATTTCTTATTTATGTTAATTGGGTGTAGTTTGAGTGTTAAGAGGAAACTACACAAAATAACTAGTCAAGGAATGTGGTTAAATGTTAATTATCTAGGCTCTGAGAAAAGTGAGATTTATGCAACTTGGTACAGTTAAATTTGGTAGGGTGGTACAACACCCATGTGGGAGCACCATAAAACTGGCTCCATTATATGATTATGCTCTACACATAACATCAACATTACGGTGTGTTGATAAGAAAAAGTGGCATCTGACTTGAGAACAAATCACGTGCAGAGGAGCAGGAAACAATGGCGGAAATATTTGAATTTGGATTATGGTGGGAGAAACATTAACCATTGATGGCGAGGCCCTTGCTTCAAGATATTGAATAGCAATGGAAGGGGCCTATCACCCAACTAGAATACTCTCTCAAAGCGGTATTATAAGTTATTGATAGTTTTTTTACTTTGTCTGGTTTGTCTTCGTTTAAGGTGAACTATGGCCTGGTTACAAGATTGCTTCTTGTCATACTCAAGTTTGTTTGGCATCTAGTATGTTCGGTGGGGTCCAGGGCAAAATCATGTGTCTTCTTGCTAACTACTTCTAGTAGTTATTGTCTTATTTCCCTTTATTCCTTAGGGGAGTCAACTCTTTAGTTTTTTCCGACTATTTTTCGGCCACAATGGAGGTGTTAGATTAACTTTTAATCCATTTATATTTTCTACACCTTTCCTCTCTAGGAAACTGTGTTTACCTCCAGTTTTTCTTAGCTCTTAGCAGTTTCCGGTTTGAGTATATTTGGGTGGATACAAGCGATTTATTGCTTATTGGTTTCTTTAAGGCTATCATTTAATACTAGTATTTTTTATCAACCTTGGCCGGTGGAGAACCCTTCTTATTGGACATACAACTAGTGAAACTCTAGGTGGACACTACATGGCACTTAACAAACTAAAAAATATTAATGAATAGGTTCAAGACTTGATGGGCAAAGCAGACGAGGGGTTATGGCAGGAAGCGGGTCTTTTCACTTCCATTGATAATATTTGGAAAAATGATTTACTGGGATACTCTACTCTTCAGAAGGATGTTGTTCATTTTTCTCGGTATCCTAGTGTGAATTCTCCTGGTGGTGGGGTAGACTGTCAACCAACACATACAGATTCCTTACCTAGATTATCATACTCTGGGTCCGAAGTCCATTATCATACATCTGGGGGAAACCAAAGCTTTGAAGGTAACAAGGAAAAATGCTCTGGTTTATAGAAGAAGGCAGTGGATAAAATATTACACCCTCACAAATATAGAAAACAGTGGAAATCTAATAAATTTATGAGACGACTGGTTCTCGGCTCCTATATTGGTCTAGAGGAAACAGTTAGAATGTCGCTATGTGGGTTAGTTGGTAGATTCTCTTATGAGAATTTATGTAAGGATACTCTTCTAGTTTGGTTGGAAAAAGCCTGGAAGCAACGTCTAGGATATATCCCTGAGATTTTATTCCTTACAAAAGGTTGGTTGGGATTCATGTGTAAGACACCTGAGGATGCCTCACTCATTCTGGCTAAGAGATGGTTAAATGGTGGCAGCAGTCTTATGATTAAAAGGTGGAGATTTTCCTTTGATCTGGCTACAGAATATTTTTCATTTAGGCATTTCTGGATACTTTTACCAGGCCTACCGTAGAACTTTTGGAATGAAGGTGCGCTTCGGGATATAGGGGATTCTCTTGGTCGGTTTATTGATGTAGACTCAGACTCACTTACTAAGCGTTCAAGGAAAATTGGACGAGTTTTAGTAGAATTGGATATACACCAGGGGCTTCTGGAAAAATTGGAGATTGATTGGAGGGGTCACCGCTACCTTCAACGTTTGGACTATCTAGGAGTTCCCTTTAGATGTAGTTATTGCTGCAACACAAGTCACTTGCGGAGAGACTGTAACGACATTATTGAGCTAGAGGATAACAATGAAGAAACCTTCCCGGAGTATGCTACACCAGATATTTCTCCAGATTCTGGGTTCTATGGACCAAGACCCATTCAGATGGACCAGGGAGATGATAGCTCACCAGGAACAATGGCTTCATTAGTGGGTAAGTTACGAACTTATTGCCCTTTTCTCTTTTCCACTTTGTCTCTCATGGAAAGGGATGTTATTAATTCCTTGGAGTGGTTAAAAAACATGACAACTAATGTTGAAATTGATCGGGTTGTGGATGGGGGAGTTTCGGTAAATGCTAAGGTACTTGATGCTGGGAAAGTGTCATTGAACCCTACCATTGTTACTTCTACATTGACAACTCCTCCCTTGATACATAGCTCCCCGGATTTACCAATAGATGGTATTTCTCAGAATAACATTTCAAGGACATTGGGAACACCGACTCCTGAACCATTTACTGATTCCCAACCATCACTGATGGAATATCCCACTCTTCTTCCCGGTTATCAGGAACCGAGGAAGACGAAGCTTCTCTCTCTGTTGTCTTAGAATTCTATTTACCCTATATTCGAGATTGTGGCTCTTCAGTTAATTTATCGGTATTCCTAGGGAAGTCTGTTATAAAACCTCCTATCACGTCTAGGGAATCTAGCTAGTCGCACTCACTAGAGGGTGGGTCAAGGAAGGAATATGATTGGTATCGTGGGTTAGGAATTGAAATTTCCCCTATAAAAACTAGGAGCACACGTAAAAAGTCGGCTACTTTATCTACCTTAGATTCAGTTACTCCTACTACATCAGAAGGTGGGGCACTTAGAGTAGTGAAGGCCCGAGAAAGGGGAAAATAATGATTTTTCTCTCTCTCAATCTCAAAGGGACAGGGGGCGCCCTAAAACTGCCTCGTATCGAAGGGTTCTTGATAAAACTCGACCAGATATTATATTTTTACAAGAAACACCGGTTCATTCAGAAAAAGCTTGAAATTTTATGAGCACACTTAGACCATCTTGGTATAATTGTGCAGTAAGCTCTATTGGAACGTTTGGCGGTATGTTAGTATCATGGGATCCAAATGTTTTTGAATTATATTCCTTCCTTACCTGTGGTGGGATCTAATTGACAGGTTTTAGTATAGCAAATAAAAAGGAGGTATCCTTCTTGAATGTATATGGGCCCTGTGTTGAGCAGAAGAGATTTTGGAATCAGGTGGCGGACTCCGGTTTATTATCTATAAAGAATTTAATCATTTCGGGGGATATGAACTTGATGTTATCATCAAAAGAGGTTTGGGGAGGCTCCTCATTAGTGGGATTTTTGGATGGCTTTTATAAATCCCTTTTGTCAAGAGAAGCATCTCATTGATGTGGCTTTGGGAAAAATAGTTCCTACATGGAGAAATGGGCGGTCTGGTGCGGATCGGATCTCCAAGCAATTGAAAAGATTTCTCATTGCAGAGGAATATCTTTTGGGGCTAGGCATCTACTGTTCTTGGGTATAATACCCATTTATATCTAATCACGCCCTGATTCTGCTCCAGTTGGAGGTTCCTCCAAATTTTAAAGAATACCCATTCAAACTCAATCCTTAATGGCTATTAGATAGTGAATTTGACTTGATGGTTTAGGCTCTTTGGAAACAACCAAAATATATTGGCGAAGAAAGTAAACAAAAAAATACTAATGTGGAAATTAAAGGATTTAAAGGATAAAACAAAGCATTGGCAAAAACTTTGTTATCAACAGGAAAGCGCTCATCTCAAAGGTATGGAAATGGATATTTCTGCTCTACTACAAGAAACGCCAGAAGGTGTTATTACAATAGAGAAAGAATTATTATTAAAAGCTATCAAATAGGAACAAAATAGATCGTTATATGAAAATGAAGAACGTTGGTGCCAACGTAGCAGGGCTATATGGATTCAGAGCAAGGATCAAATTACAAATTGTTTTCATAATTTTGCAAACTTCAGACGCAATAAAAAGTTCATTTGGGAGATTATGGATGAAGAGGGAAATATACATTCAGGTCAAAAGAACATCAAGGCCGAAGCAATCAACTATTTCAAACAGTTTTTCAAGGAGAATACAGTCTTTTCCATACCCGAACAAGTCAAGGTGGCAGATAAATTCTCTAATATGATCACAGAATCTGAAGCTGAAGGTTTGTATGCTCCAGTGAGTTTGATGGAATTAAGAGATGTACTAAAAAACTTCAAGATTGATAAAATTCCAAGCCCTGACGACTGTACTATGGAATTCTTTGTACACTTCTTCGATCTTGTCGGGGGGGATATTTTGAATATGGTCGAGGAGTCAAGATTGAAAGGGAAAATTTATGGTGGCTTAAATGCGACATTCATAGCCTTGATAAACAAACATATCAAGGATAAACAAACATACTTCTTTCAAGGATTTTAGACCGATCTCCCTATGTAATCTTTGCTATAAAATAATTTCAAAAACTATTGCCAACAGGATAAATCCCATCCTATCTAGATCGCTTTCTGAGGAACAACTGGGATTTTTACAAGGGCG
>ML788135.1:737910-751746 GCA_009831015.1 Picea engelmannii | reverse complement strand
TGTGGAGGAATGGTGGGAGATAGACAAAGTACTTAAATCTTTCTGTTTAGCATCCGGTTGGTGATAAATGATACAAAATCCACTATACATCAAGTAGGTTTGTTCGAGCAGGAGTTAGCTGATTACAAAGCTATGTTTCCTTTTAATTTTTCTGATTTGGCATCGGGTTTTACATATCTTGGTTTTTATTTAAAGACAAGTCCCCGAAGGGCTAGCAATTGGAACTGGCTGATCCAAATATTGGAAAATAATATTACAAACTGGTGTTTCAGGTGGTTATCTTTGGGTGGTAGGCTTACCTTTCTAAAGGTGGTATTAGAAAGTCAACCTGTCTATTGGTTGTCTTTAGCAGTGATTCCATGTTTGGTATTAAATGCTTTGAGGAAATTAATGATCAATTTCATATGGAAAGGAAATCAAGACACAAAGCATTATCACCTTTGTAAGTGGGATCATATTTCTTTACCAAAGCACTATGGGGGTTGGGATCTTCGAAATATCATGGATTTCAAGCATGCCTTGGTTGCGCACTCACTCTGGATGTTATTAATGAGTTATGGTATATGGCATCGTGTTTAAAGGACAAATACCTTCCACACACTACTATCAAAAATTGGTTCAAGTCCGTGACCTTTCAGCAAAAGGCAAATTTTGGGATTTGGGGCAGACTTCTAAAGTCTGTCCATTTAATTAATCATTGGTTGAGTTGGAACCTAGGGTCGGGCCAACTCATATCCCTGGGGGAAGATAAGATTCTAGGGATGGGGGAGAAATCCTTTCTCTCTGTCCAACTGATATCTGCTTTGCATCAAAAGAATATATATACATTGGCTCAAGCATTGAAGACCATCGGTATCTCTCCTTTCACAGATTATTGGCTTAGAAGTAATGAGATTGGCCTTTTGAGTGATCTAGCCAATGAGTGGGATCACTTCAGGAAGGAATTAATGGACTCTAGATCTTATCTGCAAAATCGTGAAGACACATTGCTAGAACAGGTGGTGACCACTCCAAAATACCAACTGTAAAAAAAATTTGGGCCATTCTGTCAACGAAGAACTTGAGGAAATTTGGGGGCTGGCACAGAGCGATGTGGAAATGGAAAATACAATTGAAAATAAAACTATTCATATGGTTGGAAGTGGAAGGAAATATCCTCACCTGGGACATTATTCAGGGCAGAGGCAGAGAAGGTCCTAGGATATGCTATTTATGTAATCAGGATTCAAAAACAATCAAACATTTATTCCTTCACTGTCCTTTTACCTAGTCTGTATGGAATAAGGTAAGAATAATGCATGGCTATAAAAATAATTGGTTTGGTGTTACTTTGGAAGAATGCATTAAGATTTGGTATGAGGATAAGTCAGTCCCATCGACTTTGGCTGCACTTATTTGTTGGAACATCTGGAACGAAAGGAACAAAGACATTTTCGAGGGGATCTCTCCCTCCCATCTTGTGATGATCTATAAATCCCTTGCTCAGCATCTCGACAATGAAGGGAAAAAAAAGGATAAACTTCCGAGGAGTATTATGTTATAGCAGAAAATCAACTTTCTGATCTCATATTTTGATGGGGTTTCCCAACAGGATGGATTATATTGTGGCGCGGGTGGAGTTATGAAATTTCCAAACCAATCTATCACAAAATGGTCTTACAACTGTGGCAGAGGAACTAATACAAAAGCTGAACTTTTAGGAGCATGGACTACCCTCGTTATGGCTTCTCATCTATCAATCAATTGCTTACAAATTCTAGGCGATTCAAAAGTAGTGATTGATTGGTTATTAAACAAAGGCACTCTCAAAGGTTGTGCTATTGAGGGATGGAAAGACAGGATAAAGGACTTGGTTAAAGGCTTCAACTTCATCAGTTTTGATCATATTCATAGGGAATTCAACAAGGATGTAGATCTCCAATCAAATAAAGCACATTGAGAACCAGAAGGATGCATCGTATATTATCATTGGAACAATGGTATAGTGGGGCAAAAAAGACATATCAACTTCCTATAGTGTTGCGGTCTTATTTATGTTTATTGATACCCTATGTTTTTTTGTTGATGTTGTTATCACTCTGTAAATTCCCAGAGGTTGTTGTGAGGCAAGAAGAAATTTTTCAGAGGTAACCTTAACCAATCACTTAGAAACTGGGATCTAGCCCTGCCAGTTTCAAAGAGGGATCTCTCTGTAAGATTTAGTTTTGTTTGGATTTTTAGATTTTAGGCTAGTTAAAAAGGAAAAGTACCAAATTGTTTGTGTTTTTTAATAAAATGGTTGAATGTCTCTTACGCTTCCATTAGGCTATGGGGTCTATTTTATAAAAATAGATATCAAAGGACAGTTTTTAGAAGATTCGTTTTACAGGGCAAGGTAGTGCAATTGCTGAATTCTTTAGGAATAAAATGATAGATAGCTGAAAAGGTGAGATATTAGTTAAAACAAAAAAGCAATTAAGAATTTATTTGTTGTAACATCAGAAGGAAAACATTTAAATTTGTAAAAGATTAAGAATATAGTACGCAATGGAAAATTATACAACTTTAACTTCTTTTAAAGATTAGATTAGAAAAACAATATGATAACTAAGATTTTTTTTTTTTTTACGAAGACAGAGGAAACTTCACCAACAACTAACACGCATAAATCCTGTGAAATGTCTCTTTGTATTACTAGAATAATATCTTGAAAAAATTACAGCAATTATAGCTTGCTTGGGCGTAAAGATCAACCCTCAATACTTCTAAGTTTGAAATATTTATAATCAGAGTTACAAACGACCCTGTCATTAATGATCAAGACGTGGCGGGCCTTGAATCTAACTAAGTATCTAACAAGATGCAGAAATATAGGAACAAATGATGATGTGTCGAATCTTTCATGTTGATTTTGGGGAAGACCATTGGTGAGTCATTCACATGACTTTGACTACGCTGGATGCTGATTTGGACGAGACCTGTATCTTTACTCAATCAATTCGCACAACTCATCCCATCTTTCTGTACCTGGGACAATAACTTTCAATAGCCGACGGTATATTTCATCTATCTCGGTATACTTAGCAAAAGTCGGCTTGGTGAGGAAAATGTACTTGATCTTGTGTTGTATGTTGAATTCAGGCTGCAAAGTTTCCAAGAATGCCTTGCTTGTGATACTACCCTGTATCCCTGAGAACTTGGAACTGTCTTTGGCCATGGTTGCAATCTTTTTCTTATAATC
Source organism: Picea engelmannii (assembly GCA_009831015.1). Taxonomy (NCBI): domain Eukaryota; kingdom Viridiplantae; phylum Streptophyta; class Pinopsida; order Pinales; family Pinaceae; genus Picea; species Picea engelmannii. The sequence continues at coordinate 748,526 of ML788135.1, read as the reverse complement.
GGATAAAGTCATCAATTTATCATTTAGGACAAGTAAGCCAGGAAGGCCCTTTTTCTGTAAGGCCTCAAGTTTGTTAAAAAATCTCTGAACTCCAATGTCCATGTTCTAAGCTTTCTCTTCCAACTGCAACATTAATCCTCTTTTGGTCAAAACCCTTTTGACTTCGAGGATGGTCTCTATTCTGTCTTCGACTTTCAGTTCTTCAAGCTCTTCCTTGGTTTTTGAATTCAGAAACTTGATGATCTCGTTAGTTGCCAAGGGCATTTCACCCAGGTCTCTTCTTATCCTGTCGATGGCCTGCCTACTCTTTAGCACCATATCATGTTGCTCGAACATGATTTTCACCATGGGCCAAATCGCATTTATGGATTTGGAGATGTATGTCCAGATATTTTCCTTAGCCTCTGTTAATGTCTTACCTGCCACTGTTTGTTTTTGGAGCTGATGTATTTCATGCTTAAGCTTCTCTGATACTTGTCTCTCAACATTGTATCTTGTTTGGAAGGAAGACTTGAGTTCCTAGAGGTTTTCAACCTCCATTTTCAGCCTATTGATCTCTGTTCCTTGCAGAGTCATCTCCTCCATGGACTTTGCTAGCTTCACGGTCTTTTCTAGTGTTGTCAATGGAGTTGTCGATGGAATTTCTACTGTAGTGGTCGTAGGCACTGCTGTTATACTGACTTCTTCAAGGGGAAATACACTCAATGGAATGACTTCCATCGGGTTTGATTGTTCCTTCTCTTTCACTAACCTTTCCAATTCTGCCTCCATTTCCTTTATCTATGCGTTTTGCTGCATGATTAGCTTCAACAATTCCTCTTTCTCGTCTTCTGCCTCAGCTATTTCTTTAGCTTGTGAATCCTCTATTGGTGGCAATTTCAGTTGTTTTCTCAGAGATGTAATGTCAACATTCTTTTTCTTTATAATCTCCTCTGCTTCTTTTACATTTGAGGGATCATACCCAATCTTGAGCACCAACTCCTCTAAGGATTTTATTCTGTTATCCTTTGCAAAAGAGGATATCTTTTCCAATTTCAATTGAGTCTGAACATTGTTTAGAGATATCTGTAACTTTGATTCCATAGAGGAAGCATGTGCCAAGGTGGAGAAAACCATTTCTCCAGTACGTCTGTGCAAATCCATCTGATCTTCTGGATGGACTTGTTTGGTGTCAAAAACAATAGTTGACCTTTTGCATTCAGTGATCTCTTTGGGTTGAGGAAACTGTGCTTGCAGAAATGCTAGATGCATTCTTCCTTTCTCTGTGTCAAAAGCTGACAACAGTATGTTTTGTGCTGTGGAGGTTTGCTTCCAGAACTGAGCATAAGTGTTGTTGGTTAGCATCTGGTTCTTCTTTTTCATCATGTCATATTTTTCGAAGATGTTCAGAGGTACAGATCCTTGTGGAGCTTGGGTGGTCACATCTATATCCATCTGCTTCTTTGAAGAAGAAGTGGACACCACCTGATGTTTTCCCTCAAACACTCTGGCAGAGTAAGGCTCTTACTCACCAGACATGTGAGTGGCATGAGTGGTTTTGGGTCTTTTGTTGTATACTTGAAAATCTTCTACTGATATCTCAGTGATTGAAGGTGAGGCATCCTTTCTTGGCCTTTTTTCCTTTGGTACCTGTGGAGTGGTAGTCTGTGAAAAGGAGACTGAAGGAGATTCCAACTGTTCAGTATCTACCAAAGTATTTGCCTCCCACTCTGTTTGGTTCACATACTTTTGAATTTCTAGTTTGAGGGTGTGAGCATAAGGTGAACTTTTGTTTTTGGATCTCATCTCTACAATGATCCCACTTGGATCATAACACCAAATGAAGCTGGTGCTAAATTTCATTTCCTTTAATAGTTTATCTGCCTCTTCCCCAATAGCTCGACTGTTGCAGATAAATGATCCTATTTTCCCTTTAATCCTCATCTGTTGTTTTTTCTTCAGAGACACAAAGTGAATGTCATATGAGTTTATCATCTGACGAATATACTCTAGTGAAAATATTTGAACAGGAACATACTTGTGCAGTTTGTATGGAGCTAGTTCACACCCATACACTATGATCTATGTGTGATTCTGGTATAGGAACCAGTCCCTAGTCTTTGGAGATCCGAAAGGTGCATAACTCTTTGGATCTCCTCGTTTATCCTCGATTATGGTCTTCCATTGAGCATGCCTACCACTGGGTGATAAAACAACTTGATGAATTGTTTGAAACTGAACTCAGTGGAGTTTCTTCTGAGCAACGACGTCCATAGAGTTACTGCTTGCGATTTTCCATCCTTGTCCATCTTCTGCATAAGAAAGGAAAATTTGTCTACATGATAGAACATAAACATGTAGGCCAGTATTGAAGAATACCGGAACATGCCTTCTGTAGGAAAATTTGCCAGTTTCTCATGCAGGTTCTCGGCCAAAAAACCGTTGTAATCAAACTGGGTGGCAACTTTCTCTTCAGCAGAGAAAATGGACAGGAAACCTAGGATAGGTTCATCCACCCATTCATCTGAGAAGTAACAGAGCAAACAAAACAGTGTCGAGATAATTTGATTTCCCTTTTCGGAAAATATGGAAGAATGATACGGAGGATTCTTCTTAGGGAATTGGGCATCTTGTGGGAGGAACAACTCAAAGATTTGTGCTCTTTGGGGAAAAGACAGGTTCTGATACATTTCTGTCAGAATTTCAATTGTGAGGGGAGAATGGGGTTCGACTCTGGGTACCTGCATCATTTGATCGATGGCCTCGGGTGTAATAAGGAAAAAGGTTTCTCCAGATGAAGATATTATGGCTCTCTGATCAGGGAGGTAGTGCGCTTGACATTTGAGATCAAATTCGGGAAAATGATAGACTTGGGGAAAAAGATACAGAGGGAAACTTGACTGCCAGAGCCCAATTTCATTGCTCTGATCGATGAAGGTGTCTTTAAACCATGACTGTAGCTCAGAGAAGTTGAAATCGGACCTGGTTTCTGAGATTAAATAGTCCTTGTCTTCTAATGGGATCCGGTCGAGATCGACAGGAGGTGGGAGAAAGGGATTTTCCTCCACATTTGACTTTTTACTTTTGGGTGCCATTGATTTCCACCGGTACCTGCACACTGAGCATACGTTAGTAGGAAAAAGCTACGACTGGATGAGATGTTGCAGAGGCGAAGGAGAATGAGTCTCTGATAGGCAGGGAGTGTGAGTGGAATGTGAATGATCGAAATGGGGTTGGGATTTAGTGAACGGGTGTCCATTGGGAGAAAAAGGACAGGTCAGGTGAACAATGGGTATGTGGCTAGTAATAAATAATCAACGAGTGTTTTAGAGCATGAGGGGTTGGGGTGAAGGACATCTGACGTGTGTACTCGATTGACGTGCAGAATGGTGATTGGGGAAAAAACGAAAAAGATATGACCCGTAACGGTTAGATGGAGGGGACATGCTGACGAGTCATGAAATGGGACTTGCAAGGGTGGTTTTGGGATGTGACATCTCTGGATGACGGTGGTGAGTTGGAAAAATGGTAAGCGGTAAATGTTTGGAGTGGGGAGGTAAGATGCAATGAGATGATTCCACGTAGGGGTGGGACCCGCCTGGAGACTGCTTCATTCCGGATCCCCCCCGGCTGTTAAAGGTAGAAAGGTTGGGGGGGGGTCCGGGATCTCTCATTGACCATTGATTTGAACAAAGCTAGATCAACCATTTTTTCAAGCGCATTCTTTAACCATCATGTTGGACCCGCCCCCACCGTTAAAGGTAGAATGATCTGGGGGGTCCGGAATCTCTTGTGGACCATCCATTTGCACATTGGCGGGATGACCGTAGATCTGAGCGCACACTTTAATCACTTTTTCGGACCCCCCCCCGCGTTAAAGGTAGAACGATCAGGGGGGGAAGAATCTCTTTAGAGTCGTAGATCTGGGCGCCGAAAGCTTAGTCATAGATCTAGGCCCAATCTTTAATCTCTAGAGCGCATTTCAGTATATGAGGCCAAACTTAGGCTTAATGACCTTTTTACGGGTTTTGTGCGTTGTTCCCTTGCTTTGGCCACCATGGGGTTAGAAAAACATTTCACCATCAAAATCATGCATTTTTCATCGATCATCTTACATATTTTATTGAAGAGAAACTAACTAACCTATGTCCTAACCTACTCATTTTCACCTTTAGCACAACTTAGACTGTTGGGCTAAGAAAATACTCTACCCTGGGTTTATTTGACCAAGATTAGACTGTTTGGTCAAATTTATTCACTAGCTAACCTAATTTACTTGGCTAAGATTAGACAATATAGTCAAGCTTATTCACTAATCCTAACTACTTAAATTTAAAAGGACATGGCCATGTTTAAACTGTATGGATCAAGTCATTATCATTTCATTTTCATGGGGCTTTATCCTTTTTCTTTTATGCCCTCTTTTTATTTTTCTCATTTTTTATTCCTTTTTTCTTTTCTTTTCTTTCTTTTTTCTTTTCTTTTTTCTTGTAGAATGCAACAATATTTGCAAGTCAAAAACACTAAAGGAAACAAAATTACAATCAGCAGTTGATCCTATAAGTTATAGGGTTATAACAGATGTAATGGTGTATGTTTTGTCAGTTCCGAGGTTATTTTTTGTTTATTGATATGATACATATTGAGCTCATCTAGGTTACTGCTCATAATCATGTTTTAGGTATGTAGTTTTCCGATCCGTCTGGGGAACAGTTTATGCCTAGTTATGGAGGCAAAGATGTAAAAGAATTATATTATCAATATAATTGAGATAATTTTTCTATTGGAAAAACATTACGGTGTGTCTTGTACATGGGGAAGGTCCTTATTCATGCATATTATGTGTGGCAATGAGATAGAAATCAAGCACTTCAAAACCCCAATGAATGATATTTAACCTCTTTCTTTGCAAAGGAATTTTTTTTAATGATGTTTTGTTGATTTTAGTAAGTTACATCCAACTTAAAACATCTAAAAGTTAGTTGAAATGGAGAGATTGATTTATTTAAAGGCATTAAAAACTTCTAAGACACCTAAAATACACAATCTCAACAATTAGAATTCATTGTTGTACCATTGACCTGGCCTAAATCTTGAAGAATCTAATTTATCTTGAGTACCATCTTCAAAATGGAGAAAAATAACTAGTGTATTTTCCTTTTATATATATATATATATATATATATAAAAGGTTTTTGAATAAAAATAGGTTAAATTTAACCACAAATGATAGTTTTTCATATATATAGTTTCACGGATTCAATGCAAGTTAGAGATATCTTTTAATATTTATATCAACTTTTCGTAGGGGGCTTGGCTTTATATTTTTTATTTAAATGAATATTAAAAAAATTAAATTACTATTTATTTTAAACATTGTATTTTTATATTAGCATATCATTTTAAAAATATTACGAATCACTTAAGTTATATTATAAACTTATTAAGGTTTACACCTAAGTTATATTAAAAGTATAAGTATGCATGAGCATAGTGCAAGTGTACACGTCAATCTAAGAGAATCCTAAGAATACGTGTCATGGTTTTTTTTTGGCAGGTATGCATGTAGATTTGATGAAATCAAACTTTTGATAGAGACATTTAACAAGCTCTCCGTTGAGGGTTGAAGTCAACACCAACTCTCATTTAAATAAATTTTTGATCAAAAGTTGAAGGCTTAAAATCCTGCATTTTTTTTTATATGAAGTTTCAACTTCCATAGGTGAGGACACCCACAAATTTTATTAAATAACAGACCTTCAACCATTGAATTCCTCTTTGAATCTACTCTATATATATATAAAAGTTTTATGGATTTTTATTGTGATTATCCATTTTTTCTCATATGGGTGTGTAATTTTAGATAATTAAAATAGATAGAAGGAAAAATCTATATCTACAAATTTAAATTAAAAAAAAGTTAGTGATTTTTTTTCTAGATAAAATATCTTAGGGGAAATCACTTCGACATTTTTTTTCATTATGAGGTTGGTACCTAGGTTAAACCCTAGATTCTTCACGACACAAGGTTATGTCAACAACTCATGAATAAGTCATATAAATCTCATCAACAATTAGCTTACTAAGAGAAAACATGTTACAAAGTGGGGTTTGAACCTAAGTGTTGAGGACAACAACTTTTCCTCACAACCACTAGAACTACAATACCCCGACATAGAAAAAAATAACAAAAATCAAGTTCACTCCAACAATGTTTTCTCTCTAAAATAACATTTTATATTAGAAAAAAAAATACTACATAAAAAATGCTAATAAAACAATTAACATTAGTTTAATAAAAAAATAATTAAAAATATTATTTATAACTAAATAAATATAGAAAAATATGCAGATGCTACTATGTAAAAAAATATTAAACAAAAAAATATTTTACACCAAAAACATTGTGACATAGGCAGAATGTTCATTATCCTTTTATATAAGTTTTAAGAATGTTCATTATCCTCTTATATAAAAGTTTTAAGGATATATTTGTAAATAAAAAAAAATTGAACTATTAAATGATAATATTTTTTTTTGAAAAAAATACAAGTAAACAAGTAAAATGTTCTATAACTTTTGTTTTAACTACATATTAAAATTCTCAATATAAATATTATTTTTGAAATTTTATATTTTAAAAATATATAAATTTTACAACTTTCATCGTAAAAAATTCAATAGAAAGCGTGACATGTATTTATGGTGATAGTAGAAGAAAATAGGGGTCCTTCAAATCGAGTTTTCTAAGAAGCTCAGTCCTTGGACTTGTGGGTTATCGGCTCAGGATATAGACTCAACATGTTCATAGGAACAACATTCCAAATCCAAGCATGATTCTCTTGCTAATTCGACACTCCCTGGCACTGCTCCTCATATGACTTCACCTCGCATCTAGATCCTCATATGACTTCCCCTCGCATCTAGAGGCTAACTCCAAAGGTGCCCACCCATTTTCCAATTATCAAGATCCTTGCCCATGACCATGGGATGGTCGAGATTGTTCAGTTCTTCGGTCTCAACGTATCATTGGATCGTCATTGTTTTGTTCCATGATCAACAGATGATCGTATTACTCGCTGGAACATGGATTTAACCAAGATTCCTCCACTTACAGGAACATGGATTTCTCCTCATGCTTGTTGATCTGCAATTACTTTTGTGGCCTTCACAAGCTATTCTCTTCTCAATCACATACATTCAGATTCATGGATGAGACAGGTTTGTATATACAACAACATGATTAACACATGAATTTACCATACAGAGATAACACGCGTCGAAGAACAAATACATGAAACACTCAAGTTTATATTAATATTCGAGCTCGATATTACATGGTCGACCTCACGGACCTGGCCTTGCTCTCATCCTATTGGTTTTACATGGTGGAGGCCTCATGTTGCACTTGAAGGATTACATATAAATAAGAATGTATATGAGGATTTGATCATCTCAGATCCGATCCATCCTCGATCTATCTATTGAAATTATTTAACAACATACTTAATACTATGATTACACACTAATAATTAACAAACCCTACGGAGTTTGAGGTAAAATCGTCTCCTCTTGCCATGCTGCGCTTTCTGGAAGGCTCACCAAATTTTGATTTTGACTCAGGCGGATTTTGTCTTGCATCAGACTCCCAGGGTTAAAAATTTCCATGATCTCCTGATCACGTGTCTTTGTTTTTGCTTCCTTCTTCAACTATGGTCTTTTTTTTGGTTTATCTCGTTTCGGGCCCGAGGGACTAAATTTTCGAAAAATGAACATTCTCCTTGGTTTTGGTTTATCTCTTTTTCGAGCCTTGGAGATTACTTACGAAAAAGGAACCCCCTCGGAGTCCATAGTTAATCTCTTTTCAGACACCCTAAATATAAAAAGATCGTCGAGTGACCTTGTTCCTTTCACACTCGTTAATTAGTCTAGAAAGAACAATTATTTGGCATAAGTTTAACCCTTTTTCCAGCCAATAGATTATCCAGGAAAAAGGTACGCATCGGGAGATTTGTCTCGTCGGGAGAGTTCTCCTAAGTTATATTTTATACTTTTTTGGGCTAAGAAGACTCAACTTAGAAAAAGGTTGTGAGTCCATAGTTAAGCTCTTTTCAGACTCCTTAAAATTGAAAATATAGCCAAGTGATCTTGTCTCATTCACACTCATTAAAATTGTTTTGAAGAGACATATTTTCGGTATAAGTTTAACCCTCTTTTGAACCGAATGGACTAATTACAAAAAAGGAACACTCTGGAGTCTTATTTTAGCATTTTTCCAGACTCTCTAAATGTGAAAAACCACCGAGCTTGCCTTCTCTAGGCTCGTAAAACTTCACATGGAAGGAGTCTTGTTGTGTCATACTTAATCACATCACATGTCTCATCCTTGCATCTTTGGCCTAATGTCGACTCCATGTTGCTATCAACTGAACCTTCAAAGAATTCCTTAAACGCAAGCATTGCAACACTTTTTCCCTTGCGATCTCACACCTTAACCCATGGAGGAATTTTTGCGGAGTGTCCTTATCCTACACATGTCTCCTTTCCCTAAGCATTAGTATGTTCCATGTGCTTGGAACCAGTTTGCTTGCCTGTGACACTCGTTCCTCCTTTGTAACGCAACATTCTTTTATTCTTTTTCAAACTCATTAAAAAATTGAAAAATACAAACAAATCAAATATTCCAAAAAGAGGGGATGGGATATGCATTCTCTTTTTTCGGTAGCAAGATAATTTCCCTTGAACAAAGCACATCCTTCCATTTGTTCGCCAAGAATTGGGATCTAGTATGACCTTAGGAAGTTATTTTCTCTACATAGAGTTGTGTCCTCCTCCATTTGGTTTCTCTTCCAAACATATGGAGAGTTTGTGGTGCCTCTTGTATCACTAACTTATGTCAATATTACGTTGCCTCAATCTCATCATTTTGTCGTGCTTTTGTCCAAGGAAATTTTTATCCAACCTGAGCGGCCATTTTGCAGTTTGTCTCTTGACTTTCATGAGTCAGTCCTTGAGAGTCCAGTCAAGTTCAGATTCAAAATCAATGAATTTATGTGTTTGATGATCAACATCCTCTAGTCTTTCCTCGACGGCATGTCGAAGACCTCAGGGTAGTGATCTAAAAATGAAGAAGACTTGTATTCTTGAAAATATTTGCAAGTTAAATTTATGTGTTAAAAGTAAATGGATCAACTTTGCAACACAACTTTAATAGGATTTACTCATTCAAGATGCATATAAACAGTAGCATAATCAATGAACAAAAAACACATAACACAACAAATGATAAAGGAGTTCACCCCTCTCTTGGGCTACATCTCCTGGTCCAGCTTCCAATGGATCATTTGTATTATTTGATCAAAGTGCTCAAAAATGTGCTTTACATTGCTCAAAATGCCAAATAGACTGCTCCAATGGCTTCAAAACGTCCAAAAACCCCTAGCTGGGCTTTTTCGGCACCTCGTTTGGCCAAAAAATAAAGTAGATAGGATTCCTGGAAGTCTCCCCTTCAAGCCTGTTGTCTCTGCATCTACAAAACACACCTCTCTTGGCTCAACCTAGCCCACACGCAATTTATAGCGTAAAAACTTGGCACCGGGCGCAACTGCACAACCGATCCAAACTGTCGAACCGTTACGTGTCAGCCCTAACTACCAAGGCCTGTGGGCACATGGCTGTCATATGACCGTGCGCTATACAACAGGGCTTAAGTTTTAACAACCGTTTGATAACCGTAATGTTAAACCCCACACACATATATATATTGGTCACATGGTGTACCAAACCACGCATATATTAAATGGTTATAACATGGTTACGGTGGGTCTAACCGCCGTGGCTCCAGTTGCATACAATATAACATATGACCACGGGCCGAGGCTTAGCCCCGGCCCAGTCCACGCCCCCACATACATTTAAACAAATTTAAATATAATGCTTTGTATATATATAATAAGGAACATGTGTGGGCGCGCCGGTTGGGCGGCCTTTCCCAAAGCTTTACCCTGCTCGGAGGTCACGGGGTCGACTCCTGCTGAGTGCAAAGTTTTAACCAACCAACAGGTGACACGTGGTGGCCTTTGATTGGGCTACGTGTCGCCATCCCATTCAAAACCAACAAACACGTCACATGCCAACTGTCCAATAACTATCTGCCACGTCAGTGTAGGGCCTGCCACGTCATCGTCTGTACGGATTGTACAGACTGTATAGTCAACATCCCTTTTTTGCCTATTTGCCATTTTAAATAGAATGCAATATCTCTCGCTCCCGATGTCCGTTTGAACCCAAACAAGTTGCGTTGGGTTTGCAACGACGAGACCTACGCTCTCGTTTGATTTGAAGCGATTCCGAGCACTTTGATTTTTTGAGCAAAATTTGATCCCCTGATCACACCTCCCCATTAGAAAGCTTTTGGACCTCCAAAAGACTATTTTCAGTCTATTTGAAGATGGGGGTATAGTTCCCTCACTCTTCCAACCTCAATCCACTTGTCTTTGCTTGGATTTGTACCTTTAAGACCAACTCGAAGATACTCCACATTTCCTCGTTTTGAAGTTCGCATTCTCCTGTCAAGGATGGTGTCTTCATGCAGTTTTGTAAGATATTCTGGGGAAAAATCATCTATAGAAGGAATC
>ML788135.1:687369-713257 GCA_009831015.1 Picea engelmannii | reverse complement strand
ATTTTCCTCTTGTTAGGAGCTTCCCCCATAAAACCATGACTTTTCCTTTCCCTTCCTCAATGATAGTGATAGTTACACACTTGAAACTAGTGACTTTGCATTTCAAATGTTTTGTTGGTTATAAGTGTGTCTATTCATTTATAACCTATAGAATGCTCCCTCCACAAAACTAGTATCATGGGTGACATGTCCCTTTCTTGTTTTACCCATCCCCAATTTCAACCCTAGGATTTATCCCCTCCATAAGAAGGAATATTCCACCCTCATCCTTCTCATCAATCTTATATTTACCACTAATTTTTCTCCTCTTGTGCCACTATGATGAGTTCATGACATTAATATTTTTATCTTTATATATCTTACTTATTTTCTTGGTGTTCTTTGTGTAACTACCTTGTTTCAAACCCTCAACCTTGAAGATCGTTTATTAAGATTCCATCCATTCAATAGGCTACATATGAACACATTCAATCGAAAGAAAAAACACTAGAAGAACAATAAGCCATGTGGGAAAACCATTATTTGGTCTTTTATCTTCAAGGACAAAGCTTTATAAGGAAGAGCACATGGTGTGTAAATTTAACCATAAAATATTTACAGGTTATTAGACTATATACACATAAGTTATCTTCTATGTTCTCATGATTTCATCAATATGTTCAAGCACTGCATATCTATAGTATCATATTCCATTTTAGTAAAAAAGAAATTATGTGATAAGGGGTTAATGACTTTTACTAGTGACTTAAGCTTTATGTTAGTTTTTTTTTTTATGTGGAAGCATTTAATTGTGTGTTTATACACAACAATGTATATGATGAGTTCTAAAGAGAGCAAGAAATATAATAAGCAGAATTGCAAGTGTAAGGAAAATATTGGCACACAAAAGGAACATTGAGCATAGAGTAGTGAGTGCACAAGAACTCAAAATTTTGTGTACATGGGGAGAAGAAGAGTTAGATGAAAAAATTCTAATGGCTTTTGATGTGGTAGTGAAGTCAACCTGGGAAAGAATGAGGTTGCATCATAATCAATGGGTAGTTGATGCAATGAAAAACCCAAATTCCAAAGGAGATGAGGATAAATTTGTGAAACAAAAACACTATTGAGTCACGATTCGAGAGAGAAGAAGTTAGCTTTATCAGAGGATGAATTGAACCTTGAGAGAATAAGTTATCTTTATCAGAGGATGAATTGAACCTCGAGAGAAGACTTGAAGGTATCATATTGGTTGTTGTAGGAGAATAATTGGCACTGAAGTGATTTCTTTTCAAACATGGAATATTACAAAGGAGGGAAGGTATATGTGGAAGCAATGGATCTCAAAGTTGAGAGGAGAGTCATTGCATTGTAGATAATGTGAAAAGGATTGGGATGTGAATATTGTAAATTCTATAGAAGGAAGTGGTTCTATGAGACTTGGTGGCAAGGCTTGTAATCTTGAGAAGTTTGTGTTGTATCTATTTTAATATGATATTGAATACTGAGAATGAGTAGAACTTTCCTAGAATATTGTTTTATATTTTATATTATATTGTATATGAATGAATGTATTCCTGCTCCTTCACAATTTGTTGTTAAGTAACCCATGTTGTATGAATCTAGCTTCGTGAAGCCTGAGCTGTGGGGAATTTACCCTATTGATGTATCATTTTCAGTATAAAAGAATAATTTTGACATAAGGTTATAATTAGAGTGTAAAAGGTCAAGAATTTGTGATTGGAAATTTTGGTGTTATAAGAAGTTTTGGGTGATTGAAGAAACCCTAAAGGTAAAATTTACTAGAGTTATGACAATTGGGAGGGTAAGAGTTGCATCAATGGCATGAAGAGGTGGTTGAACTATTGTAAACTAGAATATACATGAACCAAGAAGAAGAATTAAGTTGGAAGCAAGAGAATGAAGTGGAGATCAAGAATCAAGTATTCTAGAAGCAAAGCATGAAGAAGAACAAGAAAATGCATAGGAAGGATATTTTAATCGATTGTTTATAATTTTAAATAGAAAAAGAGGAGTTGAAGTAAAATCAAAGCAACAATAGGTTAGATACGTGAGATGAAAATGTATTTTATGTATGAATATATTTAGGACCATAGCCAAGGTGAAGTTCACCATTACCAATTTGAGAGGGTATATTGCTATTTGGTGGGACTTAATGCAGTATGAATGAGTTTTCTAGGACAAGGAGAAAGTAAGGACTTTGAGTAATGGTATAAGCTAAGAGAGAATTTTTTTCTAGTAGACTACAAATAGGTGTTTTTCAAATAAATAACGAACTTGTGATAGAGAGATCAAAGTGTGCAAGAGTATATGGAGGAATTATATAAAATGTCCATCTACATAGGTCATGTTGAGGAAACAAACCAAGGAGTCTCAAGGTATGTAAATGGGATAACATTTGTATTCCATTGTTATATGAGATTGTACAAGATACACATAGTGGAAGAAGCTTACAAATTAATATTGAGAGTAGAAGAAAAGATAGTGCACAAGGATTATAGAAGGAATGCTAATAGAGGAAGAGGTATCCAAGGTATTAGAAGGATTTAAACACCATGAACAAAGTACTTGTATGAAGAAAAAGGTTGATACATCATAGAAAGGTGGCACATTAGGTTGAAGAAAAGGTGTAATTTGAGGATGATTTTTAGGTAGAGACTAAAATGTTGGTGGCAAGAGAAAGAATATATACTACTACACCTATGGAGATGAGGGTTATAGATCATTTGAATTTCAACTAGAATAAAAGGAAATGAGACTAAAAACAATTGTACCAAGGAGAGATGATGGGAGAAAAATTACATAGTAGTTGCAATAGAAACATAATGATGTGAGAATTTGATGTTGCATAGAATGAAGACGATGCAAGTACAACAACATATACCAAAAGAAGATAGGTGATTGAGAAAGAAGATCTTCAAAATAAACATAAATATAGAGGCAAGTGTTGCAACGTGTTATTGATTTTGATAGTACATAAAACATGCTGAGATCTAAGATGGTTGAGAAACTAGGATTGGGGGAATATAAGCATCCTCATTCTAATAAGTTAATTTGGTTATAGAAAGGGTATGAGGTGACTAAAAATAATCACTATAAGGTCTTTCCAAATTGGTGAGTATAGAGATGAGATATTGTATGTTGTGATCCCTATGGATGTATGTCACTCTCTATTGGGGAGACCATGCCAAATTTGATCATTGTGTAGTGTATGATGGGTGAAAGAAAAATTAAATCATCACGAAGGATGGGAGAAAGTTTCAATTGATTCCCATGAAGGATGAAGACCCAAGGGAAGTAATGTTAGAGATAAAAAAATGTTTTTTGATTTGATTTCCATAAAAGAGACAAAGGATTGTTATGCCATTGTTTTGAGAAAGGTGAGTGAAGTACTACATGAAATAGATTGAATATGAAGTAGATGCCAAAATATGTGAGAACATTGTTGGATGAGCTCCTAGATATTATGAAATGGGATTTGCTAGATGATCGTCTTTTGAAGAGGAATATTGCATATGAAATAGAATTGTTACTAGAGGCTACATTGTCAAATCAGGTCATGCATAGGATGAATCCATTGGAGCGTGCAAGAATAAAAAACTTGAGGATTTTTTGTCGAAAGGATTAATAAGGGAGAGCATTAGTTTGTGTGTTGTACCAAGGTTATTTCCACCAAAGAAGGGTGGTTGGGGGAGAGTCTGCATTGAATCAAGAGCGTTTAACAGGATTATAATAAAATTATTTAGTTTTCCTTTGCCAAGGGTGGATGAATTGTTGGACAATGTGAGTGGCACGAGGTTTTTACCAAGATTGATTTGAAAAGTGGCTATCACTACATTAGAATTAAAGAGGTGATTAATGGAAGATAATATTCAAAACAAAGAATGGATTGTATGAATGGTTAGTACTTTTGGTCTCACTAACATAGTAAGTATAATCACGAGATCGATGATCGAGGTTTTATGTCCTTAACTAATTTTTTTGTTGTGTAATTGGTTTATATTATGATTTATTGTAGTAGTAGAGGTGAGCAATTACAAAATATTAGATTGGTGCTAGAAGGTTTGAATAGGGAGATGTGCACAAATTTGAAGAAGTATGGTTTCTTTAAACAAAAGATAGTGTATTTGGGATATATCATCTTGTGGAATAATTGAGTATGGACCTAGAGAAGATAAAATCTATACTAGATTGGCTGGTACCACACAATGTACATTAGGTAAGGAGTTTCCATGGATTGAAATTTTTTACAAGGAGATTTTATAAGGGTTTAATGGAATTTATGTACCTATGGTAGAGTTCATGAAGGCATGGAGGTTTTGTTGATTAATTGGGTTGGTTTTCATTGATTTAAACCCTTGAAGCAAGTCCGGTAGAAAATTCCAGTAGCCCAACAATATGGTTAAGGGATCTAAGTTTGTTTGATGTATAATAGCATGAAGTTTAGTATATTTGCAAGAAAAACTATTCTAGATGGATAGTACATGCCATGCCATTTCTAGCGATATGTGGAACACCACATAACTTGTCATGGTTAGAGAGTTATGACCTTGTGAAGTTGGAGAACCCTCATGAGTTATCTAGAAGGTCAAAGAAGTAAAATTATTCTAGAATCTCCTAAGAAGTTGACTAGTCAAGTGAGTGAAACTAGGAGTTAATTATGGGTTAAGTTGTTGAAATAAAAAAATAATTAAAAATAAATTAGTTGCAACTAGAAGTGGAGAATTTACTATATGTAGAAAAGTGGGTTATAAGTGAACAAGTGGTTAGAAGTGAGTTAGCCCTAAAATAAGGAAATTGGGTTAAGTTGGTTAGAAGGTAACCCCTTGAGGAAGCTACATGGAAGTATAAATAAGAGAGTGAGGATCTCCTATTAGCACCTATTGAGAACATTGAATATCTCTTATTGTGTAAAGTTTATTGCAGGTACTCATTGATACATATGAAGTTGCACAAGTCTAAGGTAGCACGAAGGGATGACAGTGAAAGTTTCAGAGTTTTAGAAATATTGAAAAACCCTAGTTTCTGAGATGTACGTGGGATAACATTATAATATGGTGCATAAATACGTGGGCTAACAATATAATAGGGTGCATACATACACGAGATAACAATATAATATCATGTGTACATGAGGGTAAAGCCATAAAAACTTGAGAAGATGAAGATGCTAGGTCTCTAGAGTTTGAAAGAAAGCTCCAGGAAGGTCTACAATGATCAGGTACATTAGATCTATCTACTAGTTCAAAAGGTATGTCTTATTTCTACGAGTTGTTGGATTTTGTTGTCTACATGATAAATGGTTATGGGGGTTTGAGGATTTTCCTTAGAGAGATTATTGGATGCATGGGATTTTCTTTATAAGTCATATCTATAGAAATACAATGCCGGTATAATCAATATTTATCATTGATACATCTTGTTAATGTTGAGGCACATGTTTTATTTCTTAGCATATGGTTAAGGGTTTTTATGGTACATGGTTGAGAGCTTGTATTTGTGAAGTGGTTAATGTATTGATAGGCTGCATATTAGTAAGGGTTTGGTGTCTAGTCCATCTAAGGGTTATTATATTTTTTCATGATTATACTTGGATGGCACATGACTAGAGATATATAGAGGCACTTGGTTAAGGGATATGTATAAGGATGTATGCACAGGGCACAACTGTAGGTTGGAAATAGTCACAGGTTGCAGGTTGAGTTGAAAAGAGGCAACAAAGTGTCTGAGTTTCAAAAAAAGTGAAAAACCCTAGATTTCAGAAGGCATACACAGGCTACAGTATATATAGGCCGCATACATACGAGGGTTCCAGTACAGAAAAAGTGCGTACATACAAGTGTTGTAGCACATATAGGTCATGTACCTATTAGATTTTGATTAGTATAGAATGAGTACATGTATAGGTTGGTTAGAGGACAATGGAACAAGTTGGTTATTGGTTGTTGGCTTAGATTGGTATAGGTTTACAAAAGTATATCTCACAGTGACAGTGTGACTGTCGTTTCATCATCTTACTTATATTTAAGGGAAAAAGGATGGGGCAAGGATAGATGGTTTTAGCCACCTTCCCATTGTAGCTGGAGAACATAGGGGGTTGTAGCCTCCTTATGGTTATATCTAGAGAATTGGGGAGTTGGAGATTCCCCCAGGTTGTAGCCTAAAAATATAGGGGGTCAGAGCCTCCTTCCAATTGCACATGGAGAACAAAGGAAGTTGGTTCTTCCAATGAATGCGATTATTAAAGACATAAGAAAAAACATTATGTGGTTTTCTCCTGCATTGGGTTTCCACGTAAAAATACTGGTGTATTATGCATGTGTGTGATTGTTCATTGTTTATGGTTTATTTACTCTGCACTTATTGGATGATAATGTTACATTGATAATAAAGATAAATAACACTTACATATTGTGGTAAAAAGGATTAAATTTCTCTATTACTGATTCACCCTCCCTCTCAGTAATCCAACAATTGGTATCAAAGCAGATTCCTTCAAAAACCAATTTAACCATTGAAAGGTAGATCATGGAGAGAAAAGGTATGTATAAAAATGGAATACCATAGTTTGATGGACATAACTATGCATTCTGGAGCAGAAGGATAAAAACATATGTACATGCATAGGGATTTTAGGTTTGGCAATCATACAAAGAACCAGTAGTTCTGCAAACAAATGAAAGTGGAAGAAAACTCAGTCAAAATAATTCAAAAGCCACAAATTCACTTTTAAATGGTCTTTGTAATTCGGTATATGTCAAAGTTATGCATTGCAGCTCCTCTAAAGAGATTTGGGACAAACTTCAAAATATTTATGAAGGAGATGAAAAAGTCAAGGAAGAAAAGATTCAAACTTACAGAGGTCAATTCAAACAACTAAAGATGAAGGAAGATGAGAATATTGCAACTTACTTCTTATGATTTGATGAAATAGTGAATGCAATCATAGGATTGGGAGAAGAAGTTGATGAATCTATAATTTTTCAAAATGTACTAAGATCTCTTCTAATGATATTTGATCCTAAGATATCATCCTTAGAAGAAAGGGTAGATCTAGACTCAATAAGCATGGATGAACTACATGGAATCTTCATAGCCTATGAAATGAGAACTGAACATGAGAATCTAGGTATTAAAGAAACAACATTCAAAGAATCCAAGAAGTCAAAGCAAAAGGGAAATAAAAAGGAAAAATAAGATAGAAACAACAATGACATCTCAGAAGATGATGAAGAAGTGGCCAACTTTGTCAGAAGACTAAAAAAGGGAAATGACGACAGATATAGAGGTAAGCTTCCATTGATTTGTTTTAATTGTGATGGTATTGGTCATTTTGATAAAAAATGTCCTTACAAGAAAAATAAAAGAAATTAAAAAGATGATTCAAATAGAAAACAAACATATAAAGGCAAAAGAACCAAAAAGAAAGTCTTCAAGAAAAATTTATGCACCAAAGAAGACGACTCCTCATCAGATGAAGATGAAGTCAGTGAAAGTGAGACATAAAGAGTTCTATTCATGGAAATAGAAGACTCTGATAAATAAGACACCGAAGAGGGATATGAAGAGGCAAAAGTTGACTATAGAGAAGAACTATTGAGTTCTATAGAAGTTATAAAAAGAGAAAAGAATAAAAACAAGAAGCTCCAGGAAGAACTATACAAGAAGGAAGACACTTAGAATTCAAACTCTAGTGAACTAGAGTAGATGATCACTGAGTTAAAGGTTCAAATAGAATAATACAAAAGAA
This sequence comes from Picea engelmannii, assembly GCA_009831015.1. NCBI lineage: Eukaryota > Viridiplantae > Streptophyta > Pinopsida > Pinales > Pinaceae > Picea > Picea engelmannii. The sequence goes on along the minus strand of ML788135.1, from coordinate 705,507 downwards.
TAGAATAATCACTCAAATAACAATTGGAAGAAAAGGACAAGATCATTGGAAATTTGGAAGCAGAGGTTCTTACATTGAGAAAAGAGCTTCAATAGAAAAAAATGCAAAACAACTCAAAGGTTTTGGATAATATTATCAACAGTCAAAGGCCACATCATAACAAGTCTAGACTAGGATATAATCAAACAGAAATAGGTTCAAGCTCCAAAACAACAGATAAAAAAACACAACCAAGAAGTTATGCAGATACAATTAGAGGAGACAATAAGTTTTATAGGGAAGATCACAAGGACACTCCTCCACCTAGAAGATTCATATTTCAAAATCAACGACAGTCACAAAAAAGAAGGCCTCAGGAATAAGAAGGATTCAGAAGAGTAACTCCTTTCAGAATATATTCAACTCCCATGTATCAAAATATATTTTTTGTTTTATGTGATGAATGTAATAATTTTGGACATAAAGCTGTAAATTGTAGAGCTAATAGAAGGAACAGAAACAACTTTGAAAGTCATGCACAAAATGGTTATCCGAGAAGTCCTAGTGAAACACAGAGAAGAAACTACAACATGATTGAATCATTGAGCACTGAAGTGGATTGCTACAAGTGAAACAACTTTGGACACATGGAAAAATATTGTATAATGGCAGTCCCTCCTAGAGAATCACAACAGAATGAAAACAATCACATACATAAACCTCAACAGAGAATATGGATAAGAGAACAAAATCAGTTTAATAATGAAGAATGCACACTATCTCTACTATCTAAACACAAGAAATGTGGATGGTATCTTGATAGTGGTTGTTCAAAGAACATGAAAGGTGATGAAGACACGTTTCTTACATTGAGAAATGAAAGATATGGATCAGTCTCCTTTGGAAATAATGACTCAACTAGAATCATTGGGAAGGGCACCGTTAGAATTGGAAACAAGAATACCAAGGCAAAAAATGTTCTACTAGTGGAAGATATGAAGCAAAATCTTCTAAGTGTAGATATGAAGAAAAATCTTCTAAGTGTAAGTCAAATGTGTGACCAAGGTCATAAAATTATGTTCGATTCACAGAAGTGCGAGATAAGAAAAGAAAGATAAGGAAAATTGATTGCAACAACTACAAGAACTTCAAGCAACATATATGTATTAAGTGAAATTGGAAATGAAAAGTGTTGTCTAGGAAAGGAAGATGAATTTTGGCTATGGAATGGAAGAATGGGTCACATAAACTTCGATAACCTTGTCAAATTTAGAAAAAAAGAAGCAATCAGAGAAATTCCCCACATCACAAATCCAACCAACACATTATGCAAGCATTGTCAACAAGGAAAGCAAAAAAATAACATATTCAAATCAAAGGAATATTCCACAACAAGACCACTGGAAATTGTGCATACTGATCTAGTTGGACCAACTAGAACAAAGGGTTTAAAAGGTGATAAATACTTTATGTTATTGGTTGATGATTATACAAGAATGACTGCAGTTTTTTTTCTCAGGAAGAAATCAGAAGCATTTGCAAATTTCAAGGTATACAAGGAAATGGTTGAAAATGAAATGGATTAAAAAATTATATGTTCAAGATTAAAAAATGGAGGAGGGTTTACTTCAAAGGAATTTATGGATTTATATAGAAAGCACGGAATAAAAAGGCAATTCTCCGTCGCTAGGACACCTCAATAGAATGGAGTTGTCAAAAGAAAGAATAGGACAATATAGGAAATGGATCGAACAATGTTGTTGGATTCTAAATTGACATATGTCTTTTCGACACATGCAATGCATACAATAGTTCACATTAAAAACAAAGTAATTCTCAGAAACAACAGTGACAAAACTCCCTACTAGCTATGGAACGGGAGACCAACAAAGGTGAAGCACTTTAGAGTGTTTAGAAGCAAATGCTACATCAAAAGAGAAGATGGAATAATGGTGAAGTTTGAGTCTCATGTGGACAAAGGTGTACTTGTTGGTTACTCAAGTAAAAGGAAAGCATACAAGTGTTATAATATAATTTTCAACAATGTTGTGGAAAGAATCATTGTAACAGTTGATGAAACAAGTGGACGAAAATTAAAGGAAGGAGAAAAGGAATCAGTGGAACATGTTTATGAAGAAGAAGCAAAGGATGAAGAAGTTGCAGAAGGGGAAAAAGAAGAAGATTAGATAGAATTAGAAGAACAAGTTCAAAAAGTACCTCCAAATACACCTCACAAACGAGTATAGAAGAATCATCTTTCATATCAGATTACCAGGAACAAAGATGCAAGAATTGAGACTAGAAGAAAAATTCGTTCACGAGAACAACTACACCTAGCACTCTTATCTTCTATTGAACCAAACAGTTTTGAAGAATCCAACAAGGATGAATTCTGGAAAAAGGACATGATTCTAGAGTTGTATCAAATAGAGAAGAATGACACTTTGGAATTAGTTCCAAGACCGAGGTACAAGAATGTGATTGGAAAAAAGTGGGTCTTCAGAAATAAATTGAATGAAGATGGACAGGTTACCAGGAACAAATCTAGATTGGTATGTAAAGGATACACACAGGTTGAAGGCATCAAATTTGAAGAGACGCTTTCCCCATTTTCCAAACTGGAAGTAATCTGATTGATCTTAACTTATGCATGATACAAGAATATTAAAGTGTATCAGATGGAGGTGAAATCATCCTTTATGAGTGAGGAACTTGAATAAGAAGTCTACATTGAGAAACCATTAGGATTTCAGCTGTCAGAGAATGAATATTACAATTGCAGGTTGAAGAAGGCCTTGTATGGTATAAAACATGCTCCCATAATATGGTACTCTAGATTGGATATATATCTACAACAAACAAGGTTCATAAAAGGAAATGCAAACAACAACCTCTACATGAAGGTAACTCAAGATAGTAATTTATTAATTGAATTTTATGTTGATGATATTATTTTTGGAAGTGATGATGACAGGTTAAGCCATAATTTGCAAAGGATATGCAAAATGAATTTGAGATGTCATTACTTGGAGAACTATCCTTCTTTTAGGGTCTTCATATATGTCAAAGAAACCAAGGAATTGTATTTCTCAAACTAAGTATATCAGAGAAATGATAAAGAGGTTCATAATGGAAGATTGAAAACTGGTTAACACTCCTATGAAAACCAGTTGCAAGTTGAGAAAAGATGATGATTCAAAGTCTACAGATCAGAGGCAGTACGAGTCAGTGATTGGTAGCTTACTTTATGTGACAACATCCAGACCAGATGTAATGCAGACAATTGGATAGGTGGCACGATTTCAAGCAGCACCAAAGAAATCACATGTTCTAGCACTGAAGAGGATTTTCATATATCTCAAGGGAACATAAGAGTTTGGATTATGGTATCCAAAAGTAAATGAATTACCACTTATTTCCTACACAGATGTAGATTGGGTAGGCTGCATTGATGACCGACGAAGCACCAGTGGAGCGACATTTTACTTGGGTGAGTGTTTGGTATGTTGGCTAAGCAAGAAACAATCATAAGTATCATTGTATACAACCGAAGCAGAGTATATTGCAACAATAACATGTTGTACACAGATTCTATGGATGAAAAAAACTTTGAAAGATATACAGGTTGAGTATGATGAGCCCATTCCTATATATTGTGATAATACAAGCACTATCAATATCTCAAAGAATCCAATGATGCACTCCAAGACGAAGCACATTCCAATAAATTATCACTTTCTATGGGAACAGGTTGCAGAGAACAACATCATAGTTGAATATGTGGGAATAAAATAATAGGTTGCAGATATCTTCACAAAACCTCTTCCAAGGGAATCTTTTGAGTATCTTCGCCAGAGACTCAAAGTAATTTCTAGTCCAAAATGAATTATTTTGAATGATTATATTATATGATTCAGATTTACATGATGAAGCACCATCAAGAGGACAATTCAGGTTGGAGGAGTAGGTTTAGGAAGAGTTCAGTCAGGGGGAGCAACCCCAAGGATAGTTCAGTTAGGGGGAGTATCCTTGGATGGGAAGTTACCTTTTCCAAAGATGTCAAAGGGGGAGAGATTTACCAGATGCGGGACAAATATTTAGATTCTTGGAGAGAGAACACAAAGGCATGTTTCTAGGGGGAGTGATGGTCACAGGGAGAGAATACGTGATATGAATTCAATGTTGCATTAGAGTGTTTCCATCAATTCCAAAGGGGGAGATTATTTATTAATTGGGTTGGTTGTCATTGATGTCAACCCTTGAAGAAAGTTCGATAGAAAATTCCGGTAGCCCAACAATATGGTTAAGGGATCTAAGTTTGTTTTATGTATAATAGCAAGAAGGTTAGTATATTTGTAGGTAAAACTATTCTATATGGATAGTACATGTCATGCCATTTCCGTTGATATGTGGAATGCCACATAACTCCTCACGGTTAGAGAGTTATGGCCTTGTGAAGTTGGAGAACCCTCATGAGTTATCTAGAAGGTCAAAGAAGTCAAATTATTCTAGAAGCTCCTAGAAGAAGTTGACTAGTCAAGTGAGTGAAACTAGGAGTTAATCATGGGTTAAGTTGTTACAATAAGAAGATAATTAAAAAGAAATTAGTTGCAAATAGAAGTGGATAATTTACTATTTGTAGCAAAGTGGGTTAGAAGTGGACAAGTGGTTAGAAGTTGGGTAGCCCTAAAAGAAGGAAATTGGGTTAAGTTGGTTAGAAGGTAACCCCTTGAGGACGCTACATGGAAGTATAAATAAGAGAGCGAGGCTCTCCTATTAGAACCTATTGATAAAATTGAATATCTATTATTGTGTAAGGTTTATTGTATGTACTCATTGATACATCTGAAGTTGTGCAAGTTTGAGGTAGCACGAAGGGATGGCGATGGAAGTTTTTGAGTTTTTGAAATATTAAAAAACCCTAGTTTCTGAGATGTACATAGGATAACAATATAACAAGGTGCGTACATACACATGTCAACAATATAATAGGGTGCATACATACGCAGGCTAACAATATAATAGGGTACGCACATGAGGGTAAAGCCATCAAAACTTGATAATATAAAGATGCCAGGTCTCTAGAGTCTGAAAGAAATCCCCCAGGAAGGTCTACAGTGATCAGGTACATCAGATCTATCTACTGGTTCAAAAGGTATGTCTTATTTATATAAGTAGTTGAATTATGTCTTATTTATATAAGTAGTTGAATTTTTTTATCTACATGAGAAATGGTTATGGGGGTTTGAGGATTTTCTCTATAGATATTATTGATTGCATGGGAATTTCTATATAAGTTGGATCTATAGAAATATAGTGCTAATATAATCAATATTTATCATTGATACATCTTGTTAGTGTTGAGGTACATCTTGTATTTCTTTTCATATGGTTAAGGGTTTTTGTGGTACATGGTTGAGATATTGTATTTGTGAAGTGGATGATGTATTTATAGGTTGCATATCAATAAGGGTTTGGTGTCTAGTCCATGTGAGGGTTATTATACTTGTTCATGATTATACTTTTATGGAACACGACTAGAGAGATATAGATACACTTGGTTAAGGGATATGTATGAGGATGCATGCATATGGCACAACTACAGGTTGGACACAGTGACATGTTGCATGTTGAGTTGACAAGAGGTAGCATAGTGTCTGGATGTCATCAAAAGTGAAAAACCCTAGATTTAATAAGGTGTACACATGATGCAGTATAGATAGGCCGCGTACATACGTGGGCTACAGTATAGACAGAACACGTACATACACATGTTGCAACACATATAGGTCACGTACCTATTGGGTTTTGATTGGTATAGGCTTAGTATAGGTACAAGTTGGTTACAGGACAATGGAACAGGTTGGTTACAAGTTGTTTGCTCATATTGGTACATGTTTACAACAATATATCTCACAGTGACAGTGTGACAATGGTTTCATCATCTTACATATTTTTCAGGGTTGTAGGAAGAGGCAAGGATATGTGGTTGTAGACATCTTTCGGTTGTAGCTGGATAACATAGGGATTTGTAGCCTCCTTCTGGTTGTAGCCATATAATTGGGGATTTGGAGCTTCACTAAGGTTGTATCCTAAAAATATAGGGGGTTAGAGCCTCCTTCCAGTTGTAGCTAGAGAACAAAGGAAGTTAGTGCTTCCAATGAATGTAATTCTTAAAGACATATAAGAAAAAAATGATGTGGTTTTCTCCCGCATTGGATTTCCACGTAAAAATACTGGTGTACTCTGCATGTGTGTGATTGTTCATTGTTTATGGTTTATTTACTTTGCACTTATTGGATGATAATGTTACATTGATCATAAAGATAAATAACAGTTACATATTGTGGTAAAAAGGATTAAATTTCTCTATTACCGATTCACCTTCCCTCTTAGTAATCCAACAGGTTTCAATTGAGCATGCAAGTGAAAAAAAGTTTTGAATGGTTGAAGGAAAATATTATAGAAATGTTAGTGTTGGCATTCCATAATTTTGAAAAGTATTTCAAGGGGAGTGTGATGCATTTGGTGTAGCTATTGGAGTAGTGTTATTCTAGAAGGGGATTCTAATAACATTTTATAGTGAAAATACAAATGGCATAAGGAAGAGATGTTCCACATATGATTTGGAATTATACGTTAGATAAAAGCATTGTAACATTTTTCTACCAAAGGAATTTGTGTTGTATAAGGATAATCAAGCCTTGAAATTTATTAGTAGTCTAGGGGAATTAAATGTGAAGCATATGAGATGGGTAGAGTTCATATAAAGTTATACATTTATATTAAAATACAATTCAATTAAAAAACCAAAGTAGTTAATGCAATGAGCAAGAGGACAATGATGATCAATACCATGAAAAATGTGATAGTTGTGTTTAAGAAAAAAATAAGAAGATGTACACACAAGACAAGGATTTTGTGCAGACGTGGAAATATAGTTGTGCAAAAGTGAAAAATTGGCCTTATTATTGCAAGGAGGATACTTATTTAAAGATAAGAGTTTGTGCATTCCTAAATGTTCATTGCATTAGATGTTTTATTAAGGAATTTCTTGGAGTTGGATTAGCATGTGACTTTTGGAGAGAGAAAATCTAATGTTGCCTTGAAAATAGGTATTGTTATCACACAAGTTGTAGGTTGGGAAAATATTGAACCAAACACCAAATGGTGAAAAATAAGAGTTCACCTACCCACTTTCACTGTAGGAAGGTGTCCCCATCACTTTAGAGGTGAGGTGGTCACCTCAAGGGGGGAATCTCAGTGACCCTAGGGGGAATGAGATGAAGATGGAGGAAGATGGAGATGAAGTCCCTAGAGGTAAAATATATATAATGTGAAAGGGTTTGAATGAAGTCTTGGGAAGTTCCAAGGGTTTCCAAGTATTTTGAGTAACCTGTAAAAGGTGAAATACCTTCTCGAGACACAAGAAAAACCACTTTGCAATGACGTATGTTAGTTGGATCAGAAAGTTAATATTTTTGTCCCTAATTTTCAGAAATAGATAAAAATATATATCAGCAATAATATGGCACTAAAATCTTCTCAATAAATTCTAGAGATCAAGTAGAATATACAAGATAAAGACTAGTTAATGACTAGTTAAACTCAATATGAAAAACCAATATTCTAACATGAAAATATAAGGCTGTTGTAAACACTTGTCTGCAGAAAATTATATCAGGCTTATGGATAAAACATTAAATTTATTACAAAAATAAAATAAGCCACTTAAAACCCTCCAAACGTTTCTAATAAATGCACTAGACCAAGAAGGATAAGTATACAAATTTTGAGTGAATTCCAATGGTCGATTAAGGAGTTATTAAGTAAACGATTTAGGGTTTTTGCAGACCTAAAGACTGAAGATGCAATTTTATAACAAAATAAATAAGTATCCCCTTGGTGAGTATTCCATAGTGGCTATGAGGTTCCCAAGGCACAAGGAACACAATCCAAGTTTCAAGAAGAAAAAATGACAAGAAATCACGTTTCTCAATGCAACATTTTGTTTCTCCAATGCAAGACTAGTGTATTTAGTTATGGGTTAATGGGGTCAAAAATAAAGATCTAGGGTTACTAAATCCTTGGGGGTGTAAAACCTCTTACTTCCCAAGGCAAGTATCCTATCTAGGGTTTGACGATGAGGGGTCTAAATCCTCTTACTTCCTCAACTAAAACCTCGCAAAATAACTTTAAAAGATTAACAATTATGGTGGAAACTAGGATAGGGGTGTATATCCTTATACTCCCTATCTAGCCTTGGAAAAAACAACCTTTTCTTGAATTACAAATGATAATAACAAAGTAAAGAAACCCTACCATTCAACAAAAATAATTTACATGCCAAAGTAAACCTCCACAAAAGCAAGAGATTGACCTCCTAGAGACAACGCACCATCATCATCAACAACCAAAAATAAATATTCCATAGCACAAGAGGAAAAATACTCCAAGTGTAGAGAAAATTTCAGACCAATACTTCTCACAAGAGGGAGAGTTATGATAAAATGAGATCTATGATCTCTTATCTATACAAAATGTCACTAAGGTAAATTTTCCACATATTTAGGAGTAAACCACAAGACTAGGGGTCAACAACCCTAATCTTGCCCTGTTAACAAAATAATATTAAAAAATTCATTAAAAGTTCACTTTTGCACATAAGAAAACCCTAATTTTAGAAGGACGTCACCCCTTTAGGGGATGTTTTGGCACTAGGATCAAGTCATTGGTGTAGGAGAAGGGTGGCTAGCCTCGCCAAAGAAACGTGTCAAGTATCCAAGCTAATTCCTTCATGGTCAAATCACAATTCTCCTCAAATAATCCAAGTGTAAATACATCAACCACACCACCAAACCCTAAACCCCCTAGGTGACGTCATTCCTGTAGAAGTGATGTTTTTCCTCTTCTAGGAAAAATGTTTGGCATGTGGGGGATAGGTTATGTCATCCAAGTCATATGTAAGGCCTTCCAAGTTTTATCTCTATTATCCAGAATGCGGGCCCTTGACATCCACCCGTGGCATTCAAGCCCCATGGAAGCCTAAGCTAGGCTTGTTCTTCCAAAACTATCCACCAACTAGGTCCTACAAATACAAATAAGAACACCCTCCAATGATCTCAAGTCATAACATCATGATAAGTGAATCCAATCAATAAATGAGCCACCTACGCATGTTCATCAAACATCACTATATCAAACAATTAATTGCTCAAATACATTGTGCTACTTGTCAAGATTGAGTATGGGAGGGTTGATGAGGTGTCCTATTGGGTAGATATTTTCCTAGGTCAAGGAAAGTTTCCAAGAGATACCTCTCTAAGCCATGTAATGTGGGTGAAGTGGTTAAGGTCAATACTCAATGGGCACATGGCTCATGGCATACAAGAGGTCATAGTGTCTCATTTATGGGTGCCTTTGTAGAGGGTGTGTGGTACCTTTGTCCACAATGCACTTTTTCCAAGCTGATTATTTTTCCATTCTTTCATTCTTTCATAAATTTAAGGAAACGTTGAAGGACACTGCCCTGACATGGTGTCCAGAGAATGACATTTTCACCCACAAACATCTAGTGGAAATGAGAAGGTTGGCTCATGATGAGATCCCCTTTCTCTCATCCATGCAACTGAGAGCCATTACCTTGGCTTGGTTACCAGATGATGGTAATTTCATACCACTAGATATTCATGGACATGATAGGTCGACTCGTGATGATACCTCTTATCCTCCAACTAATATTTTAATAATTTTTTATCATATTTTATTGTGCCCCCTCCTTTACTCAAAGATAAGTGTTTCATTGCTTTCTTGGGTGATCCCTAAGTGAAGAATATAGAAGGTTCATACATAGGATTTTATATTTTATCCAACAACAATCCCTCTGGGTCTTCAACCCCTTCTTCCCATAGAATGAGGGACAACCCCTTCTTGGGTCAATACACCCTAAAATCCCAAGAGATAAGGAAATGGAGGAGAACAATGATGGAAAGTGGTAAGTATGGTTGGTAATGGTATGATGGCTCTTCAAGGGAGTTCCTAGTAGCAAACCCATCCCCAGGGAAGACCACTTACTAGGGAACAATTTTAACCACCAAGATGAAGCGTGCCAAAAGGAATAATGTCTAAGCATATATCATGAAATCTATAACAATCTAAGATACAACATACTCAAATGGATTAAATATTGAAATGATTCTTACCATAATACTGACTTGTACCTCATGGAGCAAGGCCCACTTCTTTCTAGAAGCCAGCTAATGTGGTGGATGCCATCTAGAAATCTGTGACCTATATGGTGGTGAGAAGGGTCTCCAACTATGCAAAAGGGTATTGTTGGTCATCTAGTCTCTTGACATGCCATATCTGCAACCTGAGGGCCTCTAGACATAATCTCCTTAGTTATCCACAAAATGGGGATAACCTCTGGCTCCTACTTGGGGACATGTGGTCGTCGTAGAGTGCATGAGAACCACAACATCTCCTAGTAGACCTATTCCTGCCAAAAAATCAGACAAAAGGATCAGATCATATAGGGTGGTGTTATCACCCTTCATCTATATATATATATATATATATATATATATATAATCCAAATTTAAAAGCTAATCTAGAAAAGAAAAATTTTGACATTCAAAAATAAAATAAAATTATAAACTAAGAATGCAATCAATATGAAAGTAGAGAAAAATGAAAATGAAATGCATCTAAGCTAGTATAAGAAATCAAGATGAAAAATGCAGGAAATTAAAATGACTTACCTACTTACCTAGGGCCTTCGGGCCATGGAGATCAGGCGATGGATGATTTTAGGTGAAGTCGTACAACCAATGTAACCAGTTGAGCATCTCATCAAAGTATCCCCCTGATCTGGGAATATCTCCACACATGGAAGGACTTTTACTTTGCTCACCATGTCGAGTTGAAATTAGTGACAAAGTGGTGAAAGGGTGAACTTATATGTTTTGAGTTTTATTTTCTCATGCATTAGTGCTTTGTGAGAAAAAGGTCTCATGCATTTATTTTAATGCTTTTATGAGATGCTCATGAATTTAATTATGCTTTATGAGCTTTTTGGAAAAACTCATATATTATTCACTTTTGATGTAAAATGATTAATACTTGTGAGGGAAATTAGACTCATGTATTTATCATTAAATTATAATTTTGGAAATTGTTTTTTATGTGAGAAACCACTTCACACCAATTTGCCATTATTCTCAATTATAGGTTGAGAGAATCAAGGGCATGGATGAAGAGTCTTGGGTGGTTTTGAGAATTTTCCCATTATGTGCTTGAAGATAGTTTGAGATCCTACATTTATGGATCTTGTTTTTCCTCTTTTGTAATTAGATCCTATTATTGTGGATCTAGGAATTAATGCTCTTTTTTAAGAGAGAGTGAGGAAAAACTATATAATGCATTATGTGATCCCTTTAAAAGAAGGAGAGTAATGGAGAATTAATGAGTGGAGTTAGAGAGCCATAGTGCTACTACTTCTAAGTATAGAGAGACTTATTCATGTAAGGAATTATCCTTCATGATGTATGGAGAGATATGAGTGTGAGCAGTCTTCTTGAATCCTCATTGAAGGAGAAGGCGTATCTTATGTAATCACTTATGAGAATGTCCAAACATATTTTGTGTAGAAATTTTAATACAAATTATGTATTTCCTGGATTCTCTCGATCTAACAATTATATGCCACTATTAACTACAAAATCACTTCTACAAATATTCTTGTGGAATTTAAAACACGATCGCCAATTGCAATATAAAGAAGAAAGATCAATCACACATAACACATATGTTTTTACTGAGAAAGAATAAAGATAAAAACCCCACTATCATATATTATGTATATATCATGGATCATGAAACCATCTCATACAAAACTCTAATCCAAGAGCTCTCAGTACAATATACAATCGTCTCACACTGTCATACAAAAATTGGCAAATGCATGTGCCAATTTATTGCCTCCAGACAACCTGCCTCCTCTGCGCAAAATCTGTTGATGGAAATTTCTACAATGAAATGAATCCCTCTTTCCTAGGATATGCATTCCTCATGGGCACATCCACTGTGTCTGTGGTTACATGAGTGCACTCACTAATGTCACAACTAATAGTCAAACTGCCCCTTTCACCTGTTATCTCAACTGGGTCTCCACTGGATCTGACATGCATGTAGTTGAAAATGGTAAATCTTCAGTTGCATGTGAGATCATTGATTGTGAATCAATTAATAATTAATTCACTGATCTCTCACTAGTGTAAGTTCAATTACAACTAGTACAACTGAGCTTAACTCACTTAACTGAGTTAAACTACTTTACAACTCATATAAATACACATATAACTCTGTTACAACTTCAAATCACTCAGTTACAACTAATTCGACTTGCATGTCCCACCAGTCAACCTTTGAACTTGAATTTCCTATAGATAACTAATTTTCCACTTCAGTTAACTATTTCCAAGTGCTCATTGAGAATAGATTAATATTTATTGTCCAACTATTATTAAGGGATAATAATAGTCAACATACATCTATAAATATAATTCGCTTGCCATCTATAAATAGACATCATCTATAAATATAATTTGCTCATCATCTAAAAATAGAATTCCACCTAAAAATAGCATGAGGCTCCATCCTATTGTAGGTGCATAATTTTCACTAGGATCTTCTTGTTGAATCTCAACACTCCCTCTCAACAAGAAAGGGATTATCCTTCACCCCGATCCTGTCTCTATGGTATTCAAATTTTCTCCTGGTGAGCGCTTTCGTCAGAATGTCTACATATTGATCTTATGTAGGAATGTACCGAAGCAACATGATCTTCCACTACACACAATCTCTGATATGATGATACCCGATATCTATATGCTTAGATCTATCTGAAACACATGATTAATCGAAAGTTTAATGCAACTCTGATTATCACAATGAATCATTGTTGGATCTAAATGAGAACCAAACAAACCAACCAAGATATTTCTCATCCAGATAGCCTCACATTCATCTTGAATCACTGCCATGTATTTCTCTTCCGTTGAACTGAGTGCCACAGATCTCTGCTTCCTGTTGTACCAAGAAACAACTGTAGATTTGATACTAAAGATCCCCCCTGATGTGCTCTTTCTGTCCGTTGGGTTGCCTACCCAATCTACATCCATGAAGCCATGCAACTTCACCTCATCCATTTGTCTGTACCATAATCCATACTCAGATATGCCCCTCAGGTATCTCAGGACATGCTTACCCGCTTTCCAAAAGTGCTTGGTAGGCTTAACCATCGCTTGACTCAGCTGGTTAACCACATAGCACATGTCTGATCTCGTGTTCACTAAATACATTAGTGAACCTACTAACTGTTGATAGACAGTAGCATCCACTACCTCTCTAGAAGTAGCATCCTCTTTCCTCCAGTTTCTTGGAAGAGGAGTATCCATGGGTTTGTAGCCCTCCATGTGAAACTTACCCAGTATCTCCCTTGCATACTTGCCTTGAGACACAAAAATTTCACCATCTCGCTTCCATATTTCCAATCCAATGAAATAATGAAGAAGGCCCATATCATTCATCTCGAACTCCTTTGCAAGTTCCTCCTTGCATGAGTGTATCGGCTACTCATCGAAAATCAATATTAAATCATCAACATAAATAACAATGATTAAAATCTTACCCTTGTAGATCCATCTCGAACCTACCACTGATTTCTCAACCGGTCTTGGGACAATTTCCCATGCACTGTTTTTGACAATGGATTTATACTCCTCCACCATTGCATCTACCCATGTGGGATCCTGCACTGCTTCCTGAAGGGAAGATGGTTCAGTCACAATACATTTGCTCATGAGAGCCATGTATCCAGTAAATCGATCAGGAGACTGTCTCTGTCTATGCTGTGAAGTATGGGCTCCTACATTATGTGCAACATCTAATCTCAATCTATCAGCTTTCGTGGTGCACTTTCTTCCATTTCTGATGGATGGCTCTGCATGAGTGGCTTCCTCCACTCCATGAACCTCCTCATGTGGCTGATCCACATCTTGAGACTCATCTTTTGGAACCAATAGTTCCTCCTCTACATGCAAGTCTAGCTCCCTCTTAAGCGACAACCACATGGCTTTCCCCTCATTGAATTTTATATCCCGTCACATAATAATCATCTTACTGTTAGGAAAATACACACGATAATTATGGGGTGTTTCTGTGTACCCTACAAATATCCCAACTTCAGCAGTCGGCTCCAGCTTCTTCCTGGTGTTCTTGGTCACATGTACATAAGCAGATGAGCCAAAAACCTTAAAATGAGAAACATCAGGTTTCTTACCAGTGAAAGCTTCTTCAGGTGTACTCATGCCAAGTACTCTACGAGGACAATAGTTTTGCACATAAACCACAGTGTTTCATGTTTCTGCCGACAAATGCATTGGTAGGCCCTGATCATTCAACATTGCTCGTTCTGCACCCACAATCGTTCTGTTCTTCCTCTCTGCGACCCCTTTTTGCTATGGGTTATGATGCACTATGAGTTCTCTTCGAATTCCTTCTTTGCTGCAGAAGTCTTTGAATTTGTTAGAGATGTATTCTCCACCATTATTGTTCCTTAGAGCCTTCACTTGCTTCCCCGAATCTTTCTCCACCAATGCTTTAAACTCACAGAACTTTGAGAATGTTTGATCCTTCTTTTGCATGAAGAAGATCCAACATTTATGAGAAAAGTCATCAACAAAAATAACATAATACTTATGTTTTGTTGTTGAAGCAACCAAGAATGGTCCACACATGTCTGTGTGAATTCTCTCTAGAATCACCAAAGCATGGTTCTCCTTTTCATGAAAGGTGGACTTTACCTACTTCCCCATGGTGAAACCCTTGCATTGATCTAACTAAGCAAGTGTTCCCATTGGAAGTCTAGTAGGTATTTGTTGCATGATTTTTAAGGCTCCATGATGAAGATGGCCCAATCGCCTGTGCCATAATTCTCCCTCATCCCGGCTCACCATTTTTTCTGCCTTGCCCATCATGGCAGCGCAGCCATCTACCTCCAGCTTGTAGAGATTCTTAACTCGAATCCATATCTTCTTGACTTGAGCAGTTGTTTTATGTTTGCAGGAAAGATTTTCCATCGTTGAAAACAACATCATAGCCTCCGTCCTCCAACATTGTGACTCAGACCAAGTTTTTCTTCAGACCTGGAACATGCATAACGTATTTCAATTGAAATGGTTTACCTGAATCCCTCTGAAAGGTAATGGTACCAATTCCAGTCGCACTGTATCACCCATATTCGCCCATCTCTATCTGCATTTTGAGATATTTCTCCTCCAAGTCACTGAAAATCTCTTTATCTCCCGTCATGTGGAAGGAAGTGCCATTATCCAAATACCACACCGATCCCAATGCACTTGATTCCATGCATGCAATCAAGGAGAAGTCAAGTTCAAATTATGAGGCAAGGGCCTCACCCGTTATAGCTCCAACAACCTTCTTGTTCTTCTTCTTCTGTGGACAGTTAGTAACGAGATGCCAATGTTCGTGACAATGAAAACACTTCACTTTGGAAAAATCCAGCTTCTTGCCTTTAGAATCAAATTTTGAATGGAATTTCTTCCCCTTCCCTTTCCTTGCCTTGGCAGCCAAAGCACAATCCTCTTCATCATCATGCTTTGATGAAGATCCATCTTTGGTGTTCCACCTGAACTCCTCCTGCACTAGATCTGACCATAGTCATTCCCAATCTGGAAATTTTTCCCTTCCATTGACAGAGTCTTGATAACTGTGCCAACTCTTGGGAAGTCCTAGGAGAGCTAATATCACCAAATCATCATCAACGATTGTTATTCCCAAACTCCCCAGCTCATCCCAACATTGGACAAACTTCGTGAGATATTTTGGAATGGAGTCACCCTTCTCCATCTTGATCTTCCTGAGTTTATCTTTGAGTGCCAATTTCCTATGGTCATTGTTGTTTTGGAATAGATCCATCAAAGTATTCCACATTGCATATGGCGTGACTTTCCCATGGAGGTTTGAGACAATTTGGTCTCGAACTCCCTCCAATAGGATCCTCCTCGCCTTTTCCACTTTCTTTTTCCATGCATCAAGATTTGCAGCGTCTGCAACATCTGCCTTAGGAACATCCTTGTCAATGAATTCCTTCAAGCCATTGTCTTCGAGTACTACCTCCATCCTGTCCTTCCAAGCAATGTAGTTCGAGCTGCCCTCGAGTGCATACTCTAACCTCAAGCCATTGAAATCCATTTCGATCTTGAATCAATTGTAGCACAAAGAAAGTCTTTCTGCAAATTCAAATTCTATCCAATCACCAACTCAGCTTCTACAATCTTCTGCGCTCTGATACCATGTAGAAATTTTAATACAAGTTATGTATTTCTTGGATTCTCCTGATCTAATAATTATATGCCATTGTTAAATACATAATCCCTTCTACAAATATTCTTTCAAAATTTAAAACATGACCACAAATTTCAATATCAAGAAGAAAGATCAATCACACATAACACATATGTTTTTACCGGGAAAGCATAAAGCTAAAAATCCCACTATCATATATTATGTATATATCATGGATCATGAAACAATATCATACAAAACTCTAATCCAAGAGCTCTCAGTACAATATACAATTGTCTCACACTGTTGTTAGCGTCGGAAGTCACTCCTGGATTGCTTGCAGGAGCAGAGCCCGACACCCATCAGTTTAATGTCACGATTTGTTTATAAAGGATGATCAGATGGAAGTAAACTCAGAACAATATCGTCTCAACTCTTAAACTAGGCCAAGCATGCATGAGCAAGTGAGGTCTTAGATAAACTTCAAATAGTGAGTTGTAATAAGGGTGAACAGGGGGAAGACTTGTATGAGAAGAGTGCGAGGGTCTGTCATAAACATCAGGTTCCTAACAGACTGGAGAAGAAAGCATCCAAACATAAGATCCTCTTATATTCAAACACAGAAGACCAGGGAATACAATAATGTAACGACAAATCCTTTATCATAACATAACTGTAACAATTCATGCGAATCATTCGATCATGAACTCTCTAGTATGAGATGAAAACATAGATGGAGTAAGGAAACTGTTTGTCATAAAACAAGAAATATCAGATACAGATGCACAACCAGGAAACCAGAGTGGTTGTTAAAAATTTACAGTCGGGAGCTTTGCTCTACCATTGATAGATACAAAAATGGCGAAAATGCCTACATATACTCAGAACAACAACAACAACAAAATCGAGACGTTGCATTAAAACTTTGCGTCTGCATGGCTTTTGACAATTTGCAGCTGCAATCTCTGAATGATCGTACACCTATGGCAGACGCAATCGAACTCCTGACAGTTTCGTGGACGAATCAACGTGCCTTTAATTCGTCGCCAGACTTTCCCATTATGGCGGAGGCGATGTCTAACCACCACCAACTACCTCAATAACTGCTTCATTGGGATTGAGGATGGCTTGACCAACTCGGCACCTTTGGGACGTGGGAGACCCTTTGCGCTGCCACCTGGATTAGTTGAACGACCTGATGAATAGGCATGGAGGACAACGCGAAGGATGGGGCGCATGACGGGAGTGGTGACGCCAAAACTATGAGGGTGAGGCATGAAGCGATGAGGTGTGAGAGAGGTGGCAGGGGAAGACACATGGCGGAAGGCAATAAGCGGAGGGGGTAGGAGATGAGATATAATGGGCACACCTTTAATGGGAAGCTGTCATGAAAGGGAGAAGGACACCTAACAGGTGGTGAGTGGATGATGATATGGGGGAAGGGACCACACGGACCAGAAGAGGGGAGATGAACAGATGTCGGAGGATGAGAAAGGGGCTACAGGGAGCGAGCCTCATCACACGGTCAGGTGGAGAACAGATGGTAAGATGACATAATAGGGAAGAGGCCCCACGTTTATTAATTGTAGAAAGACAGAGGGTGTCTGGAATGCCTACGTGCCGTTGATCCGGGTTCTCTAATCGCAGCCATTGGAGAGATGCGACCTCGATTCCGGACCCCTCTCCTCCGCTTAAAGGTAGAAAGGCGGGGGGGGGTCCGGAATCACTCTGCGCGCCGTTGATCCAGGCGCTTCGATCGTATCTATTGAAGAAGTGCACCCTTGATTCTAG
>ML788135.1:676877-687235 GCA_009831015.1 Picea engelmannii | reverse complement strand
CCCCCCCCCCCCCTCCGCTTAAAGGTAGAAAGGCGAGGGGGCTCCAGAATCCTATGTACGCCATTGATCTAGGCGCGCGAATCTCTATCGTCCAGATTTACTTTTCGTTTACCACAGGCATGTTTTGATTCCGGTACTTAGGGTAAGTGGATTTTTAACCCACTCCTTTGCATTCTAACCCACCTTACAAGAAATGTCGCTAACATTAGGCTCCATGGGGGATAGAGTCGTCCCTGTGATGCTCTAGGGACTCTTTTGCAGATTCAGTGCCTTGCTGTTGGGCTATGGAGTTATTTATTAAGATGAAAATAAAAACAATATTTACAAAAAAAAAAGAGCCAACTGTGACTCATAAAAAACATTTTTTCAAGAAATGCCCATTTACTGGGCCATTAAAAACTTCTTTGCCTTCCAGATCTTGCAACCTGTAAGTGTTGTTTGAAAACACTCCAATGATCTTGAAAGGCCCGAACCAGAGGGCGTCAAACTTATTGTGCTTGCCCTTTTCCTACCTAGGTGCATCCCATTTGAGCACCAGAACACCCAACTCAAATTCTTTCTTTTTGCTCTTCCTGTCAAAAGCCTGCTTGATCTTCTGTTGATGATAATAGGCCCTGTTCATGACCTGTTCCCTGATTTGTTGTACTTCCACCATCTGATGAATCCTTCTGACCATATGGTCAGGCTCTCCTTCAAGGTCCTGGAGGAAATTCGCCACAGATAAGGTGAGATGAGTAGGGAAAACAACCTCTGTCCCATAAACAAGTTGGAAAGGTGAAATTCCCAGGGATTTCTTTGTTTTCACCCGATCAACCCATAGAGAAAATTTGAGTTTCGAATCCCAGGCCCTTCTATTGTCTTCCAACAATTTCTTAATGAGCTTGATCAGAATTTTATTTGAAGATTCTGCCAATCCATTTCCTTGAGGATAATAGGGAGTAGAGTGAATCAGTGAAATCTCAAACTGTTTACAGAACTTGATCAGAGGCTCATACCTGAAGGGGGCAACATTATCAATGATAATTATGCTAGGGCAACCAAATCTGTCTATGATGTCTTCCATGAAGTTGATAATTACTTTGTGAGAAGTGCTCCTGGTAGGGACAACTTCTATCCACTTGGTGAAATAGTCTGTTGCAGTGAGGATCCATCTGTGCTGGGCACTTGAGGGAGGATGAATTTCTTCAATGAAGTCCAATCCCCACTGCTGAAAGGGTGATGAAACCACTATAGGCTTCAATGGCAGAGATTTGAGCTGCTTCTTTCCCGAAAACTTCTAGCATCTGATGCAAGCTCTGATTTCTTTGCAGACATCAGGAAATAACGTGGGCCAGTAGTACCCAGCCCAGAGGATCTTGTGGGTTGTGGTCTTCCAGAAATGGTGACCTCCGCAAAGACCACTATGGAAATCGAACATAACTTTCTGGGCTTCTTGCGGATCCAGGCATCTCAAAAACACTCCTAGAGGGTCTTTCCAGTACAAGACTTGGTCAAGTAGGAAATATCTGACTGCTTTCAGTTTTAAAGCTCTCGCCTTGTTTTTTCCCATTTCATCTGGAGGCTTCAATTCTTGTAGAAAGTACAAGATATCCTTGTACCAGGGGCATGCTGCTAGGGATAGGGCACTCTGAAAATTCTTGTTGGATGACTCATCTTGCTCATTGATGAAATTAATCCCCAAGGCTTTGCAATTGGATTCAACCAACAACTTGGCTAAACCCTGCCCCTTTATCAGCTTGGTGGGCTTAACTTCCAGATCAAACTCCAGGATCTTGGCAATCCATTTACCTCTTCTCTCATCTATGTCAGGCTGTACGAGGATGTCCTTCACAGAGGCTGAAGGAACATATGCAATGATATTTGAGTGCAAGACATAGACTCTGAAAGCTTTGAGAGCTATCACCAGGGCATAGGCCTGCTTCTCCATGATCTCGTACTGGAGTTCTACATCTCTCAATGACTTACTATATAAGGCAATAGGTTTCTCTCGCCCTTGATCATTTTTCTGCAATAAGACCGATGCTACTGTATCACAAGAAGAAAAAGAAAAGATCAGGAAATCTTTGGAATAGTCAGGACTGATCAACACAGGTGCCTCAGTCAATGCCCTTTTTATTTGGAAAAAATATTCCTTGGGTTCAGTGGTCCATTTCACTTCATTTCTCTTCTTGAGCACGGCTATGATGGGTTTCACCAGTTCAGAAAAATTTGAAACGAATCTCCTCAGAAAATTTATCTTCCCCAAAAAGGCCTGAACTTCCTTCTTCGATCTGGGAGGTGACAAGGTCTGAATTGCCTCTACCCTACTAGGATCAATTCTCACTCCCTCTGCTGATACTATATGGCCTAATAGCTTCCCCTCCTTCATAGAAAATAAAGATTTCTTGGGATTTAAAGATAGGCCAAACCTCCGACATTTCAGGAAAACTTTCTTCAAGTGGCAGCAGTGCTCCTTGTCTGTCCTGGAGAAGACCGTGATGTCATCTAGATAAATTACCACAAACTGGTCCTTCTCTCCGATGAATGCTATGTCCATGGCTCGCTGAAATGTTGCTCCTACGTTCATCAAACCAAAAGGCATTTTGGCATACATGAATGTGCCCCAAGGAGTGGTGAAGGTTGTTTTTTCTCTGTCCTCAGGCATGACTGATATCTGATTGTAACCAAAGAAGCCATCAATCATGGATATTCTAGATGCACCAGTGACCTTCTGCAATATGTGTTCCATGTTGGGCAGGGGATAATTGTCTTTCCTTGAGATTCTGTTTAGGTTCCTAAAATCAACACATAGTCTGATTTCTCCACTTTTCTTTCTTACCGGGACCAAATTGACTATCCACTCAGAATACCTCAAGGGGACAATGATTTGGGAATCTAACAATTTCTTCACTTCTTTCTCCATGACAGGTAGTAACATGGGATTTATCTGTCTCAACTTCTGCCTGAATGGCTTAGCTTCTTCTTTCAGTGGGATCTTGTGCTCAATAACAGATGTGTCATAAGTTTTGAGGTCTTCATAGGCCCATGCAAACACATCAACGAATTCCTTTAATAACCCAACATATACCTCCCTCTGTTCATTGGTCAGGCTGCTCGACAATTTGAAAAACTTAGGCTCATCCTGCGTGCCAATGTTGCATTCGGCTATGTCAGCATCTTCACTTGAAACACCACCCTTTATTGCCACATCATTTTTGTCGAACAATCTTTTTAAAGGGACTAGTCCCCTCAGAATGTGATTGCTAGGCAATTGAATAATCTGGTGATCAACAATTTTATTCAAGAATACCTCAGAGGGGGGGTCACCTTCAGGATCAGGGTCCTGATCAATGTGCAATGCAGAAAACTCATCGACGGATTGAAGAAATTTTTCGATTTCAAGATCGTCCTCGAATACCTTCCAATGCTTTATGTTGTCCGGGATGGATGGCCTGTATCTTACCTTGACCTCACCATTAATATTTGGTGGCAGGGGGATCCTGAACAAACTGGATGAGATTGCTAGGGAGTCGGCTGGAGTATTCTCTTCCCTTGGGATAAAAACAATGTTGAAAGCAGAGAAGAAATTATCCATCAAGTCCCATACCCCATTTCTGTAGCTTCTAAGCCGAGGATGCTTGGCCCGATAAATATTTTTGACCTGTTGGATGATCAATTCTGCATCTCCGAACACAGCCATTTCTTTTATTCCCATCTCTTTTGCAACCCTCATACCCAGAACAAGAGCTTCATATTCTGCCACATTGTTGGTGATTTCGAATTCCAGCTTGTATGACAGAGGTATGGTCTCTTGACAGGGTGATATAAAAACCACTCTGGCACCTACACCTATACTGGAGGAAGCTCCATCGAAGAACATATTCCAAACAGAGGTGGTTGGAGGAGGTGTCACCCGATTAAGAATGGGCTACTTTCTGATATGTAAAGGGGCCTCAGGAGTCTCAGTGATCTGTAACAAACTAGACCCTAGATCAGTGTCGAGTGCAAAGATGGGGTGATTAGTGGGGTTTGCTTCATCACTGACAATGTAGGTTAGCTGGGCTTCTATGTACAACCTCCTGTGTTCCCCTCCAAAAACTGGAATGGTGGCATATGTGAGATCCATCTGTAACGTTCCTCCAAGTCTCTTAATCCAAGACCTTGACAACAACATGCCAAACTTGGGGGGAACATCAGCTACCACAATGTCCATGACCACACTCTTCATGGGAAGCTGAAACAAAGAAACCACCAGGTCCTTGATGACTCCCAGAAATTGCACCCTCCTCGAATCGAAAGAGTACAAATCATGATATGCCTTGGTCACTTCTAGTCCCAGTTCTTCCATGACTATCTTGGGCATAAGGTTATGAGAAGATCCTGAATCCATGAGGCAATTATGCAACACTTTATCATGAATGTTCAGGGAGGTGTAGAAAGAAGCGGATGAATCATCTCTTTCTTCTACCATGGGACCTAGGATGACAATTGGCTTCTCATCTTGAAGGTTCACTGAGTCAGAGGGGGGTTGGGAGGACTCAGATTGTAGCAGCTTAGAGAGGGACCTTTTAAAATATTCATTTTTAACTATCTCCGAGATGGGGATGAGAATCCTGATTTTTTGAATTTCATGCTCAAAATTGAAAGAAGAAATAGGCTTAGGAGCTTCCCTTACCTCAACGATAGGTTCTTTGGCTACTGGCGAAGCATTCTGAGTTCTCCTTTCTTTAGTTATGGCTGCTGCAGTTTTAGCAGGCCTATCTGCTATGAGGGGCTAGTCTTGGATGTCAAAGTCTCCTTCTTTCTTTCTTGACCTGAGATTGTATCTGCTAGAAGTGTGGCCAGCCCTCTCTCCCTTTCCTAACTCATGGATCTGAATGTTCATCAGGGATTTTTCATATGCAGACTGAGTCAAATGGGGAAAAGGAGGGGCTTCCTCAACACAGTGAATTTCAGGGTCGAATTCATCTATCTCCTCTCCTTCCTCACGAGTAACTAGGTTATTTTGGAGAGGAGTTTGAATCCTTTGATCCTCTCTGTCTTTTTCTCTGTGTTCCCTTGGGAAGGCCTGTGGTCCATTGTTATTGGGTCTCCTGAAACCTCTATTATCAGCATTCTGGGGATTTCTGTACATGGGATTCCCTTCTAATTCCCACCTTTCCATCCTGGCGGAAAGTGATTTTAGTATTCTGGATGTCTCATCTGTCTGATGGGGCATGGGAGAGGAACTGGATGGGGAGGCTTCGGGCCTTTTCTTGGATACATTTCTATCAACAGCGTTCTGAGTCGGTCAACAACCAATATGTTAGATTCTACCTCCATGGCTGCATCCTGCATGTGGGCCAGGGTAGTGGCTCTTCTCTCCCTCAGCAGTAGGCAGAAATCAGGATCAAAAGCGCTAGCATAAGTGATCTTAGCCGAGGCTTCTGAGGGCTTTATCTCAGCGGGAATTTTATTATACATTTTATTGAATCTCTTGGAGAAGTCGGAGACAGAGTCTCCTTTTCTTTTCAAAGATTCAAACTCTGTCATAAAATACATGAAATCCTTTTTATCTCCCCACTGTCTCAAAAAGGAATTATCTAAAGCTTCTATCCCATCAATAGATCCAGGAGGCAGGGCCTTGAACCATTTTCTAGCCTCGCCTTGGAGGCTATGGACAAAAATCCTCATTCATACGTCTGCATGCATGATGACATTATCATTTGTGAAACTGTAAAAGGCTTCTAGGTGTTCATCTGCAGTTACGTCCCCCTCACCCGTGAACTTGGGTAGTTGCTTGAGGTAACCATCTGTCGGGAGGGAATTGAGGGGCTGAGGTAACACAAGGGGAGCATACCTAGTGGCTATAATAGCCTCCATTCTGGTCATAGGGGGATTAGTAGCAGCCATAGGAATATTAGGTGGAGGAGAACTTGGAGGAGAAGGGGTTTGCAAAGGGGCTACAGGAAATGAGTCTCGAAGTGGAGTGGGACACAAGAGAGGGTTTAAGGAGAAGACTAACGAGCTCAAGTTAGCAGGCACTCCTCTTTGTGCAGGAGTGGGGAAATCTTTTGTAGTCCTGGGTCTACGCCGAGAAGCAGCTTCAAAGGAGAGGGGAGTGACAAGGATTTCTCCCTCCAGTCCCAGACCAGGAGGGGAAAACTCAGCAGGAACAATCCCAAAATTCAGGAAACAGGAAACCTAAGAAGGAGGTCTATCAAGAAACTGAGGAGGAAAAAAAGGAGTTCTTACAGAAGGAAATGGTGGATTACCTGTTTCGGCGGTGGAAGCTTCTTCTTCAGGGGCCTTTCCTTTTCTGATAACCACCTCTGGATCAGTTACAGGTGTAGCTAGAGGCAGCTGTGGATGTGACCGCGTATGTTTGCCTCTGGAAGCCACAATTAAAACAATGGGTTCGCTCCAGTGGAGTCATCACAATGGAGTCACCAGGTGCACAGTAGAAATCTCAATAGTTCTGATATCTGAAGCACCTTCAGAATCAACTGATCGTTGTCGTTCAATCCTGGGGAAAATATTCAACTTCGTCCCCGGCAACGACACCAGAAATGTTAGCGTCGGAAGTCACTCCTGGATTGCTTGCAGGAGCAGAGCCCGACACCCATCAGTTTAATGTCACGATTTGTTTATAAAGGATGATCAGATGGAAGTAAAATCAGAACAATATCGTCTCAACTCTGAAACTAGGCCAGGCATGCATAAGCAAGTGAGGTCTTAGATAAACTTCAAACAATGAGTTGTAATAAGGGTGAACAGGGGGAAGACTTGTATGAGAAGAGTGCGAGGGTCTGTCATAAACATCAGGTTCCTAACAGACTGGAGAAGAAAGCGTCCAAACACAAGATCCTCTTATATTCAAACACAGAAGACCATTGAATACAATAATGTAACGACAAATCCTTTATCATAACATAACTGTAACAATTCATGCGAATCATTAGATCATGAACTCTCTGGTATGAGACGAAAACATAGATGGAGTAAGGAAATTGTTTGTCATAAAACAAGAAATCTCAGATACAGATGCACAACCAGGAAACCAGAGTGGTTGTTAAAACTTTACAGTCGGGAGCTTTGATCTACCATCGATAGATACAAAAATGGTAAAAACGCCTACATATACTCAGAACAACAACAACAACAAAATCAAGACGTTGCATTAAAAATTTGCATCTGCATGGCTTCTGACAATTTGCAGCTGCAGTCTCTGAATGATCGTGCACCTATGGCAGACGCAATCGAACTCCTGACAGTTTCGTGGACGAATCGACGTGCCTTTAATTCATCGCCGGACTTTCCCATTATGGCAGAGGCGATGTCTAACCACCACCAACTACCTCAATAACTACTTCATTGGGATTGAGTATGGCTCGGCCAACTCGGCACCTTTGGGACGTGGGAGACCCTTCGCGCTGCCACCTGGATTAGCTGAACGGCCTGATGAATAGGTGTGGAGGCCAACGCAAAGGATGGGGCGCATGATGGGAGTGGTGACGCCAAAACTATGAGGGTGAGGCATGAAGCGATGAGGTGTGAGAGAGGTGGAAGGGGAAGACACATGGTGGAGGGAAATAAGCAGAGGGGGCAGGAGATGAGATATAATGGGCACACCTTTAATGGGAAGCTGTCATGGAAGGGAGCAGGACACCTGGCAGGTGGTGAGTGGATGATGAGATGGGGGAAGGGACCACACGGACCAGAAGAGGGGAGATGAATAGATTTCGGAGGATGAGGAAGGGGCTACAGGGAGCGAGCCTCATCGCACGATCAGGTGGAGAACAGATGGAAAGATGACACAACAGGGAAGAGGCCCCACATTGATTAATCGTAGAAAGACAGAGGGTGTCCGGAATGCTTGTGCGCCGTTGATCCGGGCGCTCTAATCGCAGCCGTCGGAGAGATGCGTCCTTGATTCCGGACCCCCCCCCCCTCTTCTTAAAGGTAGAAAGGTGGGGGGGGTACGGAATCACCCTGTGCGCCATTGATCTGGGCGCTTCGACCGTAGCCGTTGAAGAAGTGCGCCCTCGATTCCGGACCCCCCCCTCCGCTTAAAGGTAGAAAGGCGAGGGGGCTCCAGAATCCTATGTACGCCGTTGATCCGGGCATGGGAATCTCTGCCGTCCATATTTTCTTGTCGTTTACCACAGGCGTGTTTTGATTTCGGTACTTAGGGTAAGTGGGTTTTTAACCCACTCCTTTGCATTCTAACCCACCTTACAAGAAATGTCGCTAACAACTGTCATACAAAAATTGGCAAATGCATGTGCCAATTTACTGCCTCCAGACAACCTGCCTCCTCTGTGCAAAATTTGTTGATGGAAATCCCTACAATGAAATGAATCCCTCTTGCCTAGGCTATGCATTTCTCATGGGCACATCCACTGTGTGTGTGGTTGCATGAGTGCACTCACTAATGTCACAAATGATAGTCAAACTGTCCCTTTCACCTGTTATCTCAACTGGGTCTCCACTGGACCTGACATGCATGTAGTTAACATTGGTAAATCTTCAGTTGCATGTGAGATCGTTGATTGTGAATTAATTGATAATTAATTCATTGATCTCTCACTAGTGTAAGTTCAGTTACAACTAGTAAAACTGAGCTTAACTCACTTAACTGAGTTAAACTACTTTACAACTCACATAACTACACATATAACTCTGTTACAACTTTGAATCACTCAATTACAACTAATTCGACTTACATGTCCCACCAGTCAACCTTTAAACTCAAATTTCCTATAGCTAACTGATTTTCCACTTCAGTTAACTATTTCCAAGTGCTCATTGAGAATATATTAATATTTATTGTCCAACTATTATTAAGGGATAATAATATTCGACATACATCTATAAATATAATTCACTCACCATCTATAAATAGACATCATCTATAAATATAATTTTCTCATCATCTAAAAGTAGACTTCCACCTAAAAATAGACTGAGGCTCCATCCTAGTGTAAGTGCATAATTTTCACTAGGATCTTCTTGTTGAATCTCAACATTTTTAAGAAGTAATGAAATCAATCTGTATTCCAATTGAAGCAGGTTCAGAGACATATCCCAGGAGGGGTGAACTCCGTTATCAACATCGATTGTCTCTCTCTTGTATTTTCATGTGCTTTATTCCATTTTGAGTTCATGTGTGTTATGTATTATTGTTTAAGAACATGGTTAATAATGGACTCATATTCCCTTTAATCCTTATGCAAATAATTCTTCAGAAAATGATTCTCGATTGAAAACTTGTGTAGAGTAAGTACTCACCTATTTTCAGATAAAGTGGTATCAAAGTAGGCTGACTGCTTTGTAGGATTGGGAAAGGAGTGAAGCGAGAATAAATACTTCAATAATTAGAAGAGATAATCATAGCATTAAGACGAAAACATAGAGTTGGGGATACTTTTGCAGGTCGTAGAAGAAGATAAGCAAGAGCTTCAAGAGCGATCTCAACTTCATGGATAAGTCCTCAACAAAATTATTGAAGAATTGCAGCTCGAATTGAAATCCAAGGATGCTCTCTTGGATAATTTACAACATGGTGGACGAATGGAGGACAAAGATCCTTCTACCGTTGATGCACAAACTCAAACCAAGGTATATGATGTTTCTTCATGTTCGATTTATTTTCAGTATGAAACTAATGTGGGCATGAAGCTCCTCACAAAGATGGGATACAGAGGAGGTGGACTTGGCATTCATGACCAAGGAGTCACTCAACCATTAGAGGTGGTACAAAGACCACGATTTGTAGGTTTGGGATATGGTCAAGAGGAGATTGGAGAGTTTTCAAACTCTGCTGAAGCAAGAGCCACTTCAAAAACCATTTCTACATCATTGGATTCCAAGAGAGGAGTAAAATCATCTAGTCCTAGTCCTCGTCATATCTACAACAAGGTTAAGCCTAGAAGGTATAAGGGTCATGTTCAGTCAAATTCCTATGATTTTAAGAATCATTATTATTGCAAAATGCATTCTTGCACTCGATCTTCTAACCGTGATGTAGCCAAAAATCACAAGAAAAAAGTTTGCGTAGATAAGACGAGCACTTCCACGATAAGTGAGACAAATTAAAAACCACGCCTTCCAAGTCATCCTATCAAGAATTTGAATGGAAAACAAATAAATTATTGCATCCATTGTAATCTAAGTGGTCATTGAGAGAAGAAGTGTTGGAAGCTTCATCCTGAGCTTTGTCACACAGCAAGCAAGAAATTTGCGGAATCATCCACTAAGAAAGAGGTTGCACAAAGGGTGATGTAACATATGGTCAATGTTCCTACACTAGTCTTTGAATAAATGCAGTTACAGAAGGTAGGAACCTTTGATTGGTTGGGTAATAAGTGGTTATCGTTTCTGCAAAATTGAAATCTTTT